>CM077646.1:186548919-186743919 GCA_039707465.1 Rhabdophis nuchalis
GTGCACCGCCCCGAGTCCCTTCGGGGAGAGGGGGCGGTTAATAAGTCGAATAAATTGAATTGATTTATTGATCTTTAAAGCACTCCATGGCACGGGACCTAGTTACTTGCGGGATCGCATTCTGCCTCATACATCCCGACAGCCGATTCGCTCCCACAGAGAGGGACTTCTTCGGGTGCCGTCCACTAGGCAGTGCCAGCGAGCGATGCCCAGGGGAAGGGCCTTCTCTGTGGTGGGCCCGACCCTCTGGAACGACCTACCCCCCGAACTTAGAACAACCACGGACCTCCGCTCCTTCCGCCAAAAGTTAAAAACTTACTTCTTTCATCATACCGGCCTGGCCTAATCTATCCTATCCTAGGCTGTAGTATGAATTTAAATTGTTTTAATAGGGATTGTAGGGAAATAGTGTTAAGGGTTTTAAAGGTTTTAAGATTTTAAAATTTTAGCGCAGGGTAATTATTTAATTCGATTTTAAAAATTGTACTGTTGTATTTATAATATGCATTTAATATCCTGTGCACCGCCCCGAGTCCCTTCGGGGAGAGGGTGCGGTCTACAAATTAAATAAATTGAAATTGAATTGGCGTATAGCCAGGCTAGCAACATGACCATGGAAAATGGATCATGGATGAGCATCTCACCCAGAGGTGGGTTGCTCCTGGTTTGGCCAGGTTCAGCCGAAGCAATAGTGATTTGGCCTGGGTTACAGAACCGGCAGCGACCAAGGCCAGCCACACCCCTGAACTGGTTCCTTGGTCTCTTCTGACATTGTTGGCATGTATGCACAGAACAATTTTCATTCAACTGAGCATGTATGTGTAAAGCATGTGAAGCAAATCAGTACCATCCAGTACAGGAACCTACCCCTGATCTCACCCTAGAGTCAGCCATTACTGGACAGGGAAACCTTCTCTCTCTCTCTCTCTCTCTCTCTCTCTCTCTCTCTCTCTCTCTCTCTCTCTCTCTCTCTCTCTCTCTCTCTCTCTCTCTCGCTCTCGCTCTCTTGCTCTCTCTTTCTTTCTTTTTGGCTTAGAAAATTTCTATGGCATTCTTCAATTCTAAGAATACCTTTACCAAAAAAATGCAATTGCCAGTAAGTGAGGGAGGATTCAGTTTTCTGAATCTGGAACTATATCATCATGCTTGCCAAGTCTTAAATACTGAAAGCCAACAGTGGGTATTAATTTTCTGATTTGCTCAATTTTGGAATATACACATGTAACATCTTTGGTTGGATGGGCAGTATTAGGATCTAAATATAGTAAAACCTCAGTATTTCTGGAAACAATTATGTTGGCTAGAAAGTTACGGAATATAATATGTAATAAAAAAAGATTCATCCCTTTTGCCAAAGCTAAGTTAACCTTATGAGGCAACCCAATTTTAAAAATCGGGAAAAAGTTAATGACATGAAATGATGATTTATATAACAAAAAGTAATATTTAGACCATTTTGGACTCTATTGTGTTTATAAAGAAAAGAACTGTCAAAAAGAGCACTTTGTTGAAGATATAATAAGGGTAATCTTTCCTTAAAACATATGTTTCTACAATGTTCTATACTTACCAAGTTTGGAAGAAAGTAGTGGATTATATAAATATAATTATGCAACAAAAGCGAACATTTTCAGAGCATATTATTCTTTTGAACTATATATCTAGCCCATGGAATTTGACAACCTAACAATGTAAATGGATTCTCTGTGCTCTTGCTTTGGTCAAAAGACTAATGCTGCAGCATTGGAAAGATAAATGTATGGCCCCATTTATTCAATGGATTGTATACCTGATTGCATTTGCCACTTATCAGTGGATTGCCAGAGATGTAGTCTTTGTATGGAAAAATATAATGAAATATGGGACTCATTTATACAGAATACAGTAGTTTTAAAAAAATGATAGTCATATAAGGGCATTAGCTTTATGTATTCTTCTTCTCTTTGACAATTTATTTAAAAAGTACAAAAAATCTCTTTAGTCCTGGGTTTAAAAATCTGTTTCTGAGAAAACAGGAGAACTGTTTGATTAATATGATCAGCTCTGAAGGTTTAAAACATTTCCTGGTACACTTTTCCCTGGAGTTTTGCTTACGCATTTTTCATTCGGAATCCCCTGAAGCATTTGTATTTAAAATTATTGGCTGATCAATCAATTAGATTTAAATACATTTGCACATTATGGAAGAGCGAATTGTAGGCTGCCTACAGTGAAGTATGAGAACATTTAATATTTTATAAATAAAAGGCTGATCTCCTTATAAGATGGAAAGGTCATCTTCAACCTTTGAGGGTTTCTCCCCCAATCTTTGTTATTAAATCCAGCAGATCAAAGTAGCTGAAAATGCATTTTAAAATATTGCCCTTGCTGATTAAAATTGCAACCCCACCAATCAATCAACCCAAGCTTAGTTTACTAATCTGCCAATTAAATTGACGGAAGCCTACAGCACCACATTTAACACAAGGAAAAAGTCAAAGAAGTGGAAATCAGAATGCTAGCTAATAGAAAAGAAACAAACAGCTTCTTGTTGTGGGTCCACCCCTATAGCTCTGGGGTTAACTACAGATAGTATGCTTTTTTTTTTTTAAAGAGCTCTTTTATCATAAAGCAATTTTCAATCAAAAAGTTTCACTGGTCTCATCAAGATGGAAAGGTTACAGTGACATGGCAGCATTGCCCAAGCTTGAATGACTATTTATTCCATCTCATTTCTGTCCATAGACATCCAGTTCTTACAGATCTGCACCATAGGAGACAATGAAAGTCGAGGGGGGGAAAAATCTGAAAAAAAATATTAATATAAAATATTTCCTCCACTTTTTCCCCCTTGGTCCTTTTCTCCCTTCCCTACTTCTCCCTATTTCTTTGGTTTTTACATCCCCGGTGAATGACTTTGCATATCGTCCCACAATCTTTGGTGAATTTTTTACCACCCACATGTATACGGTGCCGGCAAGAGGATCATACCTTGTCGGTTTCAGCCTGAATTAAGTTTCCTTGTTTTTCATCCAGTTTAGGATTTGAGCAATAACTGGCAGGAAGAGTCGTGAGTGTTGGCTTGTGTTAGAAGTATCTCGCCCAGTTATCCCACAGCTTAAGAAAGTGGTTAGTGTTTGGCTTTTCATATGCAGAATAATCTCAACATGGCGGAGGGAAGTGGGACAGGCAGAATTTTTTCCTATGAGTCACTTTTAGCGGTAACAACATCTTTTGCAATGTCCTAGGGCCCATTGTCCACAGCAGCAGTTCTCAACCTGTGGGTTGTGACCCCTTTGAGGGTTGAATGACCCTTTCACGGGGGTCACCTAAGACCACCGGAAAACACATATTTTTGATGGTCTTAGGAACCGAGACACCAATTTTATGGTTGGAGGTCACCACAACATGAGGAACTGTATTAAAGGGTTGGGGCATTGGGAAGGTTGAAAACCACTGGTCCAGAGTGAGATATAATAGGAAGGAAGGAAGGAAGGGAGGGAGGGAGGGAGGGAGGGAGGGAGGAAGGAAGGAAATGTTTGAAAGTAGCATTGCTACCCAGCAGAATGACATCTGTGACTGTACTGCAGAGGTGAGATTCAAACATTATCACTACTGGTTCTATGGGCATGGCTTTGTGGGCACGGCAGGGGAAGGATACTGCAAAATCCTCATTCCTTCCCCATTCTCAAAATTTCTGCTACCGGTTCTCCAGAACCTGTCATAACTGGTTACATACCACCTCTGCTGTACTGGCATCAGACCAGAGGTGGACTTCTGCCCTGGATTGGGCGAACTGGCAGTGGCGAGGGGCTCTGCCCACCCACCCGCATGGGCAAAAGCATCACGCACACACACGCACGAGCGAACCAGTAGTAAAATAAATTGAAACCCACCTCTGCATCAGAGGATGATGGGCCTTGGGATGGAGCTGTATGTGGGAATGGTTTTGGGAAATGAGAGGAAGAGATGTTGCTTAGAGAACAATGATCAGAAAAAGTGTGAATGCATAAATGAATGCATAAAAGTCTTTCTTTGAAAAGTGGCTTCCCTAGGAAAAACTGGAAGGGGGTATGTAGGGCAGATTTCTCTCTGAAATAGGAACCACCAAACCAACCCACTCTCATCTTTCATTATTTGAATAATAATGGATAAGGGGAAACAAGTAGATCTAATAGGCACTGAAAAATCCAAACCAAAGAAATACATCTTAAAGTCTTTTAGGCTACCATGATCTACAGTATAGCATCTATGGCTTGAAAAATAATAATAATTTTAAACAATAGCCAGGAACTTAAAAGGATACTACATAGCCCAACTTCATGGTGGGGGACGCTATCTGGAATAGCTTCTCTCCAACACTGCTTGATCTTCCCTTCTTTCCTGGAACACTTTTAAGCCTCCCAATTTTCCATCATCCTTTCCTTGTTCTTGGTTGGCAAATATAAGCCATCTGGAATTTATGGCATAGAAATGCTGGCATAAATCAATACAATAAACAGATAATAGACCTAACGCGAACTGCTTACCAGAGTCTGTTATGTTCTCCTACCTTTTGTTTATTGTGTTACCCCAGCAACAAAACTTCAGTGTTCTAAAAGCTGTGGGTTTGCTCAGGTAACTTATTCTCTGAAGGAGAAGTCTTAGTTCTAAGTATCTTAGGAGCCAATACTGGAATGGTTTGAATATAAAGCCTCAGCTCCATAGTAGATTTGATGGGAAGCAGCAACTATGTTTGTTCATTTATGTGTACATGTACCATATAAAGCAACACATACTGTATGTGTTCTGCCCCCCCCCCCCTTTCTCCAACTAACACAAGACTGGCTGCCTGCCACTAACTCTCTTGGCTGCTTGCCTGAATGACTTTGAACAGATACGAAGCTTCCTAACTCGACTAAACACGAACCTGAAAATCAACACGAATAAACACGAACCTAGAAATCCAGCGTTGTTCTCTGCAAGGACTTTCTTAGCAAAGACTTCCTTTTAAACCCTCTTGGGAGGGGCCAGTCATTAGGCAGCTGGGACTAATTCAACTCCTTCGCGTTCGCTTCTGATGCAATTGAAGCCTCCTTTTTTCAGCCCTTCTCAATCTAGCATCAGGGACAAACTGGCCTTGATCCTCCCCACTACTCCAAGACCCAGGTGCCTCCTGATAACCAGCCGGGCTCTCTGCTCTCTCAAGGTCACCCTCCTCCTCCAGAGCAGACTCATAGGACTCCTCACTAGAGGACTCCATCAGCAGCTCATCCGGAGCCGGCTGGGCCACAACATATATGTATGTATGTGATTAAAATAAATGAATGAATATGGGCAGCATCCATATTCCTTTCCTATGCAAAGGAAGCCAGGCTGAAATAATGTAATAGGCTCTAGGTCATCCAATGAGCTTCATGGCTTAGTACATTTCAGTTCAACACTTGACAATAAACTGTCTTACATTTTTCTCCCTTGTCTAATTCACCTTATCCATTTCGGAGGTGGGTTCCTACCGGTTTGGCCAAACCGGGAGTGGCATGGCGGTCTGGGTGGCTTGAATTGACAGCGACCCAGGCCTGCCACACCCCCGAACAAATTCCCTGTCATCGCAACTTGTTTTTGAATTCTGTGCATGCACAGAACAATTTTAATTGAACTGTGCATGCGCGCACAGCATGCATCCTGCATGCAAAGCGTGTGCACGAGTGAACCGGCAGTAAAGCCAGCCAGAACCCACCCCTGATCCATTTGTACCAGCATGGAACAAAATGTTTTAGGATAATATAAACCCTGTCTCCCTTTTTATATTTCTTTATTTTTAATCCAGACTTAGACTGAGCATCCTCCCAATACTTCCAAGCATTCAACAATGTGGTCAGCAGATTCTGAAGCAGTTGCCAGGTCTTAAATGGCCTCCTTATATACATTGGGTAGCAGTCTTTGAAGAGCGCTAAACACAATCAGGGTTGTGTTTGACCTCAGGGTGAGTGGGCGTGGCCAGGGAGGATGTGGCCAGCTCGAGGTCACTCATCAAGGTTCTGTTTTTGGCTGCAACAGCCTCCTGCAGCCCATTGCCAGTGAAAATGGAGCCCTGGGTGGGGCCCTGTGCTCGGTTTTAGGCCACAACGTCCCATGCTCCGTTTTAGGCCACATTGTCCTCCTGCAGCCCTCTGCCAGCAAAAACAGAGCCCGGGGGTGGGGCAAGGGCATAGCACACACAGGCTCCGTTTTGACCAAGATGGCCTCCTGCAACCCTCTGCCAGCAAAACTGGAGCGTTCTTTTTGCTGGCAGAGGCACCATGGGCTGGTCCTTCGCCCATGGGGCAGCCCCACGGGTAAATCTAAGCACCTCTCTTCTCAATAAAGTTACCTTCATTGATGTTTTTGTAGGTTGTTGCAGCCTGCCAGATTCCCCTGGGAACATCTGGGAAAGCCTGCTGGACTTCATCAAGCTGTAAATAGAGAAAGAAGTGCCTCACACTGTTGCCAAGGTGTCTTGGGGAGTAATTCTCCTTCCCTTGGACCATCACACAAAGACTACAATTCATATTAATTTAGTTTTGCTACTTACATCGATGCTGGGATGATGGTTCCCACAGTAGAGGAGCTGGTTCAGCGCCGGCAAGAGTAGTTTCCGGCACAGCTCCACATATGCTGTGGAATTGAGAAAGAATAGACCATGTTTACTCGTTTCTGAGAATCAAGAATCTTGCTGCCAAAGGATTTCTGGGCCCTTACCTTCAGAATAAAAATGAACTGCTCTGTGGTGGGAGACTGCCAAAGAAGGCTTTTGAGCGTGAGGCCAAAGGCTTCTTCCAGCAACTTCTTCTCCACCTGAAAAGAAACATAAGAGATGGTGCTATTACTTTGGGAGAACATTTTCCCATCCATGCAACACCAGAAAAGAAATCCCAGAAATGTTGGTTAAAGTGATACCTCAGAAACATCCCTCCAAGCCAGTAAAAAATAGCATGGATTCTATCAGTTCGTCCATTGTTGGTGTGATCTTGCTGTGGGGTTAAAAGAAGGCCTTGAGTTTGACCCCCCTGGTTTAGAATCTTTTGAAAGGCTGCTGCTCTTCTACTTAAGAAAGCCTTCTTCCTTTGTTGCCTGCCAAGAGTATTACAATCTCATGCCCAAAATATTTTTGCCTGCCGTGAATGTAATTCATTGGTGCAATATCCTTGCTGTGATTACCGCATGGACACATACATTCACAGAGGCAATTGTCCACCATTATCAATGATCCTAACCCAAACCTTAACTCGTTTCAGGGGGGAAAGTGTGAGACAACTCAAAGAAGGAGAGACGCTGTAATTTGGCGTGTTCAACTCACTGCTGGGCAAAGGCAGGAAAAGAACAGGAGCCAAACCGGCTGGCCATGCCTGCGGAGAGAGGCCAGCTCAGAAGGTCAGTGTCAGTCATGAAAGAGAGACACGTTCTGTTAGCTGGTTTTTCTGATTGTGTCCAACTGCGTGCATTGGAAGATCCACTACTAAGAAGGAGCTTCACATAATAAAACATTTAATTGCTTTTATTGCTTTGGGGAGGAGGAAATGATGACCATTTAGCCTACTGCACAGGATTTCCATCTGAACTGATATGTACACAATTGCATAGTAATTTATTGGCTGTAGATCACATATTGTACAGCTACCTTTAAAAAAAAATCAGATTTCCCTCTCTCTCTCTCTCCACCTATCTCCCTATTTATCTCTGTCACCTATCGATGACTGGTTCCATATCATATATTAAATTGATAGGTGTAGACCAAAACACATCAGGCTTAGCACTGAAAATCACTTAATCATTTCCCCCCCCTGCTATCAACAACCCATCCAGTAGCAATATGTTTGCTTATTCACACAGCAGTCCAAATCATTCACACAGCAGCCCAAAGAGGCTGTCCGCTGTCCCACTGCTGGTTCATACAATTCAGAAACAGTGAGGATGTGTTTATGTTTATATTGCTTCAGGTGCTTAAAGCAGGCAGAGCTCGCAAAAGTGCAGCTTGCCTATAGTCAGAGTTAATTCATGAGAAGAGTAACCCTCCAATCAGGCACTTCCTAAGGCTCCAGGTTTACCTCACTTATTCGCCTCACTGTCAAATGAGAACATTCGAGTCCCATTATCTCTCACATCAGATTCATCCAGACCAGCGGTGGGAGTCAAATTTTTTTACTACCAGTTCTATGAGCATGGCTTAGTGAGTGTGCCATGGCTTCGTGGGCATAGCTTGGTGGGCGTGGCAGGGGAAGGATACCGTAAAATCTCCATTTCCTCCCCACTCCAGGGGAAGGTGATTGCAAAATCCCCATTCCCTCCCGATCAGCTGGGACTCGGGAGGCAGGGAATAGATGGAGGTGGGGCCAGTCAGAGGAGGTATTTACCAGTTCTACGAACTCAAAATTTTCACTACCGGTTCTCCAGAACTGATCAGAACCTGCTGAATACTACCTCTGGCCCCAGTACCCTCTTCCAAACTCCAAGGGGAACTTCAGCGGTAGGGAGTTTTGGTCTTCTAATGGTCTAGAAACACAAATACAAACATTTGTTATAAAGTAAGTAGTTATAACAGATCAAATTCAGCTATTATATATAATTGCTACAATTTATAGAAGGAAGAAACAAAGGGCCATTTCCTGAGATAGAGTATAACTTTTCTTCATCCATCCTTGAATATAGGTGGATCAACGGCAGAGGGTGGAGGTCACACCTGCTCTACTTCTAGGTCACCTGCATGGATATAAAACGTAAGAAAAATTGAAACATATTGAAAATTAACCTGTTTGCTACATAGGTGGAAAACATATACAGGTTTTCCACCTATGGGAGTTGTCCTCAATTTATGACAACAAGGGAGCTCAAAATCTGCATGATCAGTCATTACAATTCTAAATCAAGTCACCACATGACTGAATTCGATTTTACAATTGTTTTTGCAACAGTTGTTAAGTGAACCACATGGTGGTAAATCCAAAAGCAGATTATCCAGTGGTTGACTTTTCCCATGTTTTAAAATTTTGCCTTAAAACAATGAAAATATCTCAAACTGCAATCATGTAACCACTGGATGCTGCAAAGGATTGTGAATTTGAGCTTCTTGCCAATTACCGGAAATGTGATGACATTAGTGTAAGGTTGGTATGACTGTCATAACTAAGAGGACAGGTCGTAAGTAACCCCCCCTTAATGTTCTCAATAAAGTTACCTTCATTGATGTTTTTGTAGGTTGTTGCAGCCTGCCAGATTCCCCTGGGAACATCTGGGAAAGCCTGCTGGACTTCATCGAGCTGTAAATAGAGAAAGAAGTGCCTCACACTGTTGCCAAGGTGTCTTGGGGAGTAATTCTCCTTCCCTTGGACCATCACACAGAGGCTACAATTCATATTAATTTAGTTTTGCTACTTACATCGATGCTGGGATGATGGTTCCCACAGTAGAGGAGCTGGTTCAGCACCGGCAAGAGTAGTTTCCCGCACAGCTCCACATATACTGTGGAATTGAGAAAGAAAAGACCATGTTTACTCATTTCTGAGAATCAAGAATCTTGCTGCCAAAGGATTTCTGGGCCCTTACCTTCAGAATAAAAATGAACTGCTCTGTGGTGGGAGACTGCCAAAGAAGGCTTTTGAACTGCCAAAGGCCTCTTCCAGCAACTTCTTCTCCACCTGAAAGGAAACATAAGAGATGGTGCTATTACTTTGGGAGAACATTTTCCCATCCATGCAACACCAGCAAAAAAATAGGTCTATCAGCATGGATTCTATCAGTTCGTCCATCGTTGGTGTGATCTTGCTGTGGGATTAAAAGAAGAAAGAGACATCAGTGCCCATGTTAGTGAGCAATCCTCCACTTCGTTTCTCCTATAACAGGGGTCTGCAAAGTTGGCTCTTTTAAGACTGGTGGACTTCAACTCCCAAAATTCCCCAGCCAGCGAAGCCCACCAGTCTTAAAAGAGCCAATTTTGCAGACCCCTGTCCTATAAGAACAGGATAAGCTGGTTCGACTGAATGGCCTTCCCCTTCTTACTCATTGACTACCCCAAACAGACTTTCCTCATTCACTACAAAAGAAACAAAAGACTGACCTGGGATTGTACATTTCTAACAAGGCAGTTAATCTGGCTGTGAAGCTGTGGTCCTGCAACAGAGCCTGCCAGGAAAGAAAAGAGGAGAGAATCAGAAAATTCAAGATCAACCAAGTTGCTCCAGAACTTCTTCTTTGTCCCAGCCTGTTTTAATCTGCTAGGCTGCTGTAACAGCTCGCATTTCAGTCCAAAGGAAAATTGCCCCATGTGAAGGATCCTTTTGAGCTTTTGCTAAACTGTCTGAGAATTCATAGTAGCTTTCCTCCTCTCCCTTTCCCTCTGATATCTCCCCATCCTCCTTGACTGTCACCCATAACTCTCCCTCCTTCCCATCACAAGAAGACTCTTGGGTTTTTTTCTGGGCAGTGGGACCCTAATTTGCTCACTTTTCTTAAGGCGAAACAGTGCAGTAATTGCACTGAGGACCAGGATGGTTGTGGAGCCGTTTCTCCCAGTCCCGAGTGCTCTTCCTTTTAGAAGGAAAGCTTGAAACCTTTCTGAGACTCTATCTATCCTAAGGAATCTTTTGCCCCACACTGAGCTTGGGCAAAAAGACTGGGATTGAAACCCGGAGGCAAAGCCCAACCAAAGGAACCTTCTGAGATTTGCTGAGACATTTGCTGTGTCTCTCTCCTCCTCTTAGAGACCTCTCGCCACAGGTCTTGGCCCATCTCAAGGTCTCTTGCTATAAAGGCCAGCTCTGATTGTGCTGCTTGGGGAAGATCCTGTCTCTGGAAGAGGACCTTCTCTTTCCCTTGGCTGTCCTTTGTGGAGAAATCTGGGAAAGGAGACACAGATGGTGGAATCATAGCAAAGCTTTAGGTCTCCTCCAGATGAAGAAAAGACACTAAAATCAATCCTTTGCAGCATCCCTCCCTTGGAGGCCCAATTCAAAGGCTTTTGTGGCTGCTGCCTGTCTGTTATAGGGGAAAGACAAATTGCATTCTCTATATCCTCCCTCCCCAGTTCCCAGCATATACTGTAGATTTGAAGGTTACCAGAAGAGTCCCATGGAAGTATAACAAAGTTAATGTGGATTCAGAAGCTTCATGAGGAGGGGTGCTTAGGGGGTCAGGAGCAATTTGGTTCTGCCCAGCCCCTAGGGGCAACCTAGAATATAGGAAGAGGCAGAAGTGGCTCCTCTAGATGCCTACATGCCACTCCTAAAGGGGCCCCTTCCCTTTCCCTCTCCATCCCCTTCCAACCCAAAGTATGGCACTCACCATGCTGCTCCACTTTGTGGCGTTCCATCTGGACAATAACTTTTGTCTTCCTTCGGCCAGGAAGATTGCTAGAGTCCTCCAAAGTGGAATTTGAAGGACTTGCTGGCCTGGCGTTCCTTTTCTTTGTCCCCAAGCAGCATTTGAAGACTTGCCTGCATCGCTCTCGAAATCTCAGGAGCCTAAGAAAAGGAATGGAATGGACTAAAACCTCTATTCCAGAGTCTGTCTGCTCTACCTGCTCTGTGTCTGGGACAGAGGAGCATTTCGGCAAAGACAGAAGCTCCTTCTGTGTAAATCTCTGCGAAGGAACCCAGTCCAAGGCCTTCTTTGGGATCTACCAAAGGTGACCTGCTTCCACCTTTTCTGCATACACTTTTGGCAGCCAAATATCTCTAGGAACCTACTAACAAATCTCTCCAGCTTCCCCTGTCTCATCGTTTGGTACAGAAGCCAAAGCCTCCTGCCTTTTTATATAGGAGCTCCATTAAGCTCCTTGACTAAGCAAGGCTCACTAGTACAGCTTTTGGTCAACTTCCAGTCAAAATCAGTTGTGTTGCAAGCTGTGTGTGTGTGTGTGTGTGTGTGGTGTGTGTGTGTGTGTGTGTGGTGTGTGTGTGTATCTATCAACACTGCTGGGTCTAGGGCAGGGGTCTGCAAAGTTGGCTCTTTTAAGACTGGTGGACTTCAACTCCCAGAATTCCCCAGCCAGCTATGAATTCTGGGAGTTGAAGTCCACCAGTCTTAAAAGAGCCATCTTTGCAGACTGCTGGTCTAGGGTCAGCTCCCTCTGTTCTATCTGCTTAGGTGCAGATACTTTTTTCTGCATGCCAAACTACTTTAAAAAAAAAAAGTTTTATTGATTTTTTAAATTGTTTTCATTTTGTTAGTGATTAATAAATATCATGTTGTCTGCGTTATTTTATTTCCTTAGCAGTACAAACTACATTCTTATTCTCCACCCCTTTTTTCTAACCACTGGTAGAATGAGTTCCTTGTTTGGTAGTATTCTGTATCGTCTTTCTGTTTAATCTTCAATGTATGTCCATTTCTGGACAATCCAGGAACTTCCTAATTATCTCTTCATCTCGTGGTATTTCTTCATTTTTTCAATATTGCACAAATATAATCCTCGCTGCTGTTAATATTAAATATATATTTTGTTTATCAAAGTCTTCTGGTGTTATACCTAATAGAAAAAGTTCAGATTAACACAGGTCCACCACATATAGTAATATGTGTCTGTTTTTGGTTACATTTCCAACAGTTGCTCGACATATTTTAAAACATTTTAGCTAACTTAGCAGGTGGTACAGTAAGTGCCATCTATAAAACATTTTATATAAGTTTTCCTTACAAGAAATGGCCACTGTTAATTTATAGTTTCTTTCTTTCCCATAAGTTTTGCCATTTCTCAAATTCTATATCATATTTAAAGTTTTTTGCCCACTCTATCATTGTGTCTTTTACTTTTTCATCCTCCATTTTCCAATTTGATAAAAAATTTAGATATTTTCTTAATTAGTTTTTCATCAGAATTCAACAACATCTCATCAAAGGCTATCTGTCCTTTATAACAGGGGTCTCCAACCTTTGCAACTTTAAGTCTGAAGGACTTCAGCTCCCAGACTTCTCCAGCCAGCTTTGCTGGCTGGAAAAGTCTGGGAGCTAAAGTCCTTCAGACTTAAAGTTGCAAAGATTGGAGACCCCTGCTTTATAAAAGCTGTACATTTTCATGTCTTTATCATATCTAGATTGTATTTGCAATTGAGGCCACCATGATAATTTAATACCCCAGACTTCAAGTTCTTGCCTAGATTTTAATTTCCCTTCAATGTCAAAAATGTCTTTATATCTCACAATTTTTTCAAACTTCACCAGATTTGGATATATAAACACTTCCATTATTGAGAGCCATTCTGGGATTCTCAAATAGATCTTAAGCTTTTATCTTTTTCCCATATAGATAATAGTGAGTATCTTAGGTAGTGATTTTGAAAGTATCTGTGAATTTTATTCTTCTTATACCATAAGAAAGTATACCATCCCAGTTGTAGATCATGTCCTTCTAAATATAACGGCCTGTTGTGTCTGGTGGTTATCCATTCTTTTAGCCATGTTATAACTCTTATAACACATGCTTGGTAATATAAAAACCAATTGGGTAGTCCAAATCCTCCATTTTCTTAGATTTTTATAACATTTTTAATTTAATTCTAGCTTTTTTCCCTTGCCAAATAAATTTCAAAATCAATGTAAAATCTGGAATAAATTTGTTAAAAAACTGATCCCGGATATAGCCTTCTTGGGGAAGACAACTGAAAGTTGGCCGATTAAAACTAATATAAGTCGGGATAAAGTAATTGAGGATGAAAATATAGGAAATATAGTAAATTGGTTAAGAGCTCTAGGAATTGAGAGTAGAAAAAAAAAAGTAATTCAAAAATTGGAGTTGAATTGGTTCGAAAAAATACAGGTAGAAAAATGGACCACGAAAGTAAGGGGAATATGTAAAATAGAAGTAAAACTAAATTTGAAAGTTTAGTATCTCAAATTATTAAGGATGAAATTGGGTTAAAAGGACTCGTTAGTAAGATATATAAGATTATAAACTTCGATGGAAATCCACAAATGGTAATGAAAAGGAATTGGGAGGAAGACCTTAAGATTAAAATATTGGATATGGATTGGAATGAGAATTGGAAGAGTCGAATCATGAGGACTTTGTCTATAAGGATTAAAGAGCATAATTTTAAGGTTGTTTGGAAATGGTATTGGACCCCATTAAGATTATCACTGATAGATAAAAAAATGAGTGATAAATGTTGGAGATGTAATATGGAATTGGGAACTTATGAACATATGTGGTATAAATGTGTGAAAATTAAAAAGTTTTGGCAGCAATTAGAAAGAACAATGTGTGAAATGATGAAAAGAATAATAATATTGAGATCAGAAACTATATTGTTATTGATAATTAATGAGCCAGAGTTAACAAAACATGAGAAAGAATTGATTAGAATTATGATTATAATGGGTAGAATTGTAATAGCAAGATATTGGAAAATAGAGGTAAATATTAAAATAGAAGAATGGTACTGTGAAATGTGGAAATTAGCCTTAAATGATAAAATGACGTGCGATATTAAATTTAGAGAGGGGGTTTATAAAAAAGATATCTTTTGGAAGACTTGGAAGCCATTTGTGGACTATGCACTTGGAACTTTGGATGCCTCGACGCCTGTACCTAGAGAACGTGGATTTTGGAGATCTTAAAGATAATAGAAGATACTTGAAACCAACTCTTCCTTTTGTTTTGTACAGCACTGGGTGAAATATTGTAAAATACTATAAAAATTTCAATTAAAAAAAAATCAATGTATTCAAATTGTTGAAGAATTTCTTTTCAAGTTTTATAGGTACTGTTTGGAACAGGAAAAGCAGTTTTGGTAGCATATTCATTTTTCAGTAGCAATCTTTCCCAACATTGTTAGATGTAGATTTTTCCATTTTTCCAAATCTAATTTTATTTGGTTAAATAATTTTATATCATTATCTTCTTTTATTGTTGCACGTCTTGCTGTTAAATACATTCCCAGATATTTAAGTTTCTTAACTATTTGAAAGTCCACTTTTTCTTCCAGTTGTTCACTGACGATCATCAGGTTTTCAGGCAGGAGACTTTCCTTGCCTTATCTGGTGTTGGCTAGAACAGAATTTTGAATCCTCTATATTCAAAGCAGGTAGTCTACCCTGAACTACAGCCCTTCTGATTCACGAAGTACCATTGACAGTTAAGAGCTTTGGAAGCCAAAACAATCTAAGTGGAAAAGTAGGCTTTGTGTGTATAAGGTTCCAGTGTTAGTCTTCAACACCTTCAGGTAAGGTGTATCTTTGGAATAAAAATATTCAGAAATCCTCTTCCTTCAGAATAGTCTCTTTGAATCTTTGTGCTACAATCCTAATGCTCCAATTAATTTAGCCTTGATTGTAATTCTCTAGGTCAGCCCTTCCCAATATAGTTTCATGATTTGGTCTCTTAATGAACACTGTAGTAGTCGTTTATGTCATATCGAAATTTCACTGATCCTCACACTAACTTCTGCCTTCCTTCAAAGTAGGCAATACACAGTATGAGCAATAACTCCTTTTTGCTTCCATTATCCCAGATATTCTATGTTTTCTAATTCCATGTCCTTCTTCCACAAATTTCCAGAGTCTTCCATCCATTCCATACCTCAACACTGATGCACATCTTGAAAGAAAAAAAACCAATAGAAATGTAACTGACATGCTGCTTTGCAAGGAAATCCTCCATCCTCATTTAAAATTATCATTAAAAATTATTTGATATTTGTGTTCATTGCAGCTTGCCACTCATTTTTAGATGAAGCATAAAGACATATATTTTGTGATAACTATTACTTTTTAAATTCCATTTAGTTATGTCCAATTGTTAAGTGGACCCTGCCCTAGCATGGGAATAACACTAGGAAGATGAAGTCATGCCCAGTTGTTGGAGATTGCTTAGATTGTCACTGCAGTTTTCTTAGATTTTAGAAGTGGTTTGCCATTCCCTCCTTCCTAGGCCTGAGAGAAAGTGTCACCCAGTTGGCTTTGTGCCTAACTTTACTCCCCTATTATGAGTGCAACTTAGTTTACCCAACCTTCCTTTGAGAACTGCAATGGCTCCCTCTTAGTTTCCAAATAGAAGACCACCAAATACAATTCAAGGTGCTGTCTTTAAAAGCTCCTCGCTTCAGGACCATCTACTCCCCATTACATATGCCTGACCAACAAGAACTAGCACATAGGTTTCTTCTAGATCAGGGGTCTGCAACCTTTGCAATTTTAAGTCTGAAGGACTTCAGCTCCCAGACTTCTCCAGCCAGCTTTGCTAACTGGAGAAGTCTGGGAGCTGAAGTCCTTCAGACTTAAAGTTGCAAAGGTTGGAGACCC
Organism: Rhabdophis nuchalis; assembly: GCA_039707465.1. Lineage (NCBI taxonomy): Eukaryota > Metazoa > Chordata > Lepidosauria > Squamata > Natricidae > Rhabdophis > Rhabdophis nuchalis. Next base: position 186,565,150 of record CM077646.1, read on the forward strand.
CTGTTCTAGATCCTTTGTATCATGAAATTTATAATGGTGGTCTTGTTCAGTTGCTACCGGCTTTTCAGTCTCTTCCCCCAGAGATTGAAATGGTGTCAATCATCTTGGAATTCAAATCCATAAAAACCATCTGGCGGATCAGTCTTTGAGACCAGGAATGTTGTAATGCTGTTCTGTCTTAGAGTGTGGGATGTTTGAGTCATATGATTTAAGTTCCTTGATGTATAAATATATTAAAAGTATATAGATGTTATTGTACTTTATGTTCCAGGTTTTATTTATTGTAGTAATTACTGTAACGTTTTGATCTGATTTACAGATTATGGGAATGTATGCTGCTCAGAGCTAGTCACGATTGGAACAACATATAAGTCCTGGGAATAAATAAATACATAAATAACAAAACCCATTACAAATCCATTCTGGGTGGTTGATGACAATGTCTGTGGAGCCATTCTATCTCCTCCCTGTACAGTTCCTTCATTAAGGCTGGATGTTCTTCTACTGCTAGGTCTGTTATTCAAACTTGCCCTATGGCTTCTAATGTTACACGTGCTCCCACATTCAATTTCTGCTTACTCTCTCACATGGGTTCTTCCTTTGCTTTCCACCAACGTTTTCCAGATAGGTGCACTAGGAAAGATAAAACACATAGCTCTGGTCAATGTCTGGGAAATAATTAGGGACACACACACATCACTTTCAGCCGAGGCACAAGTACTTTGGAATACACCAGGATCTAGTGAATTTAAGGTAACACCAAATTTTACTGGTTACAATGTATATTTGCTCTCTTGACCTGTGCCCTTGTCACCTAAGCTGCCAGGCACTAACTAGAGCAGGGGTAGGCAACCTTAAATTCTCAAACAGCCACAAAGGTCCTAACTGGAAGCCCCCTGTTCAATTCTGGAGCCAACTGGAAGTCCGGTTCCCCCACCATAGAATGTCCTCGCGTGGTGTCCTTTTTCCTCTGCTGACTGGAAGTCTGGTTTCCCCACCATAGCCTCCTCCTAACGCAGCATCCTTTTTCTTCTACCTATCCTAACCAAAAGCCCTATCAATTGTGAAGCCAACCAGTGACAGAGGGTGGCGGGGGGGGGGGGGGGGGGAGGGCGCAGCAGAGGGGTGAAAGAGCCACATGTGGCTCCAGAGCTGTGGGTTGCTAACTGCTGAACTAGAGGAATGGAAGCTTCCATCAAAAGAGTGGGCAGGTTTCGGGACCCCTTTTATCCCTAAAAAGTCCTTGCTTTGTTGATTCACAAGACTGATAGCTATGCTTGCCTTGTAAATTTACAGGGCTGGTAATTATTGGTAGGATGTGGTGTAGGGGAGGGTGTGTTCAAGCCCAGCTTCCTTTGTCTGGTTCAGTTAACATTTTTCCCTTTGTTTTCTTAAAAACATGTTTCCTTCTTATGTAACTCCCTGAAGGGATCTTTTAGACAAGATTCATGGCTTGTTGTCCTCAATGCTTATTTGCCTGCGTCATCTGTAGTTATGGCTGCTCAGCCTAGCCTCACGCTAGTAAATGTTGATTTCAATTTAAAACCTTGGGTGGTTGTTTCAAGATGAAATTCATGCTGATCACACATGGTAGCTGTTCTGGGTTTACAACTATAGGTAATCACAAAAAAGCCCCACACCATGGTTCAGGACAGAGCAAAGATGGTGCCAGTGTAGCGTTTGGCAGGAGCAAAGGAGTCTTTGCCATTTTTGGCTGTGCGTCAAGATGTCACACGTTCCCCCAAATAGGGTGGAGCTCGCCATCCTGCTTTCACAATTTTGATCAAAATAGTAAGATCCTGTGAATGCCACTGGGTGGCACAGGCAGCCACAGCCAGCTATTGAAAGTGTCTTATCAAGGTAGCGTTCACACCTTATCTGACAGCATCTTCCAAGCATTTCTATAGCATTACAGTCCCTGTCCACAACCAGAGAGCAATGATTGCATGACATTATAAATCACCCGGGTAGCTGGCCACAAGTTGTGGAAAGAGACTCCCCCAGTGTCTTTTTATAGTCTTCGTGTTGAATTCTTGAGTTAAGTTTCCACACCCCAGCAGGGACTTTCTTTACAGGCAAAGCCAAGCCTGTTGCAACAGCTTTGAGTTACAAAGCTCTTGCTTGGCCGCTTGGCAATAGCCAGGTGTTTTTCTCTTTTGCTTTCTTGGTTGAAAACAAAAACAAAACCAACTTTCTCCTCAGCACCGTAAACGAGGCGATTAGAGATGTTAAAATATTAAAATCACATGCAAATGACAATAGCAGCTTTTCATCCGCTGAAAAGCAGGTGTGTGTGGGGGGGGGGAGAGCAAAATCAATCTGGGTGTTAAAGAAAAGGAACCACTCGAGGACGCGTCTCTGCAAAACGTTGGGGGTGGCGGGAGCCTTGAAAACCGCAAGGAGCGGCGGCGGATTAGCCGAAGGTGCGGGCGACGCTACCGCTTGGCAAGGCATGAATGAAGGGGAAATTGGCGGTTTTCGAGAGGCTTTTCACCAAGCCCCTACGAGGCTGCCAATTGAAGCCATTCCGTTCTCTCCTTAATCACGTCCCTTCACAAGCCTCGGAGATGAAATCTCCAGATGGCGGAGGTGAAGCGGGGACGGAGGATGTGGGCTTGGGGAATAAAAATCCGGACGGTTCCTTCTCCTGAAAGGCGCCCGCTGAGGCTGGACAATCTGGGGAAAGAGAGAAAAGGAAAGTTGGGAAGACGCCTTCGCTTCAATTTCGGATGGATTCATTAGTGAAAAGGCAGCAGCCGAGAAGCGGCCATTCAAGGCCGAGACAAAAGGCTGAGGAGATAATCAAGGCCCAGTGTGTTGAGCAAGCGGTTCAAACGCCATCAAGGCTCCTTTCAGTCGATTTTTTTAAAAAAAAAGACGATTTGCTTAACAAAGGGCTGTCAGTGTTTTTGTCTGATAAGAGCCCCCTGGTTGTCCCTTTCTTTTCTAACCAGGCCTGGCAAAGTGCCTGCGAAGGCAGTTCAGCAGAGAAGAGAAAGAGGCAGGTGGGGAGACCAGCTTTGCTGGTGAGTAAATAGACCGGGCATCTGCTTTAGCTCCAGCAGAATAAAAACCCTCTCCGAAAGCTGTCCCCCACCACTTCTGTAATCACAAGAGCTGCTTGACTACTGTAAATGCAAAGTAAAAGGACACTCTACAGGTAGAAAGTGTGGATCGTTGCAAAGTCAGGAGACTCCAGAAGACTTGAAGCTGGCAGCTAGTCCCTAGGTTAAAAGCACAGGCTTCTGGCTGAGTTCACACATTCTGTTAATCCAAAATGTTGCTTGCTTGTACAAAAGTGTGACAGCTATAGTGTTGTCCCCAATTTGGGTCTGAGCCTGGTGCCGAAGCCAATGATGGACTCCAGACACGTTTTCTGATTACTTTTTATTGGGGTACTCTAAGGAAAAGGGTTCCTGGTCAAAAGGCCAAGAACCCAGAACAAAGGATTAAGAAAGCTTTATACATTTTCACCAAAGGAGAAGGCAGGACAAGGTGAAATAATAAGAAATATCCTCTAATAAACATTTTAGCAATAATTCTACAATTTGTTCTATTGGTCTATAGCTGTCCCATTCCTAAGCCTTGGCTAATGAATGCTCCAGAAGTTATCTAATAGACATTTCATTTGTTGCCGTCCATCTCTATTCCTAACTTTTAGATGAGGTCTGCAAGTTGTCTAATTCTTGTTGCTTTTATCAACTTTCTAACTACCCATAATTGCTACAAGCTTTACACATGCATATTTCCTGTTGATAAGCATTCTTTGTTCTTGCCAGACAGACAGACATACACACACACACCCCAATTACAGACTTCCTGATTTATTTTCAAGTGTGTGCCATGGCCCTACCTTAGTAGACAGCCCATCAATAGTGATGTTGGTTTTAAGCCCTCAGAGATGACTAGGAGTTGAGTGACCTAGAAATATGACAAACTGAATAAAGTTTATTCTTTATGACATTTAAGTATAAAGTTTATGTGGTATCTGTCACCTATAAACCAGGGTTATGAATTATGACAATGTAATACCATATTTTTCGGATTATATAACACACCCCTTTTCCTCTAAAAAGAGGCTGAAAATCTGGGTGCATCTTATACATCGAATACAACATTTTTTTGCCTCCTGAAAACCCACCCCTTCACCAAAATGGCCGTGCGCATACCCTTATGGAGCCTTCCAGAGAGCTCCTGGGGGCTGGGGAGGGCAGAAATGAGAAAAAAACAGGGTGTTTTTGCCCCCCCCCCGCCACACTCTATAAGCCTCCATAAGGCTAGGCATGCTATTTTTGACCAAAACACGGCCTGTTTTCACAAAAAAAAAATGGGCCATTTCCCCTCGTTTTGCCCCCCAGGAGCACTCTGCAAGGCCCCCCGAGGCTATTCATGCCTTTTATTTGAAAAAAAATGGGCCCATTTTCGCGAAGAACGGGCTTTTGGGGGAAGGTTTGCACAGTGCAAAAAGGATTTTTTTCCTTCCCCTTTTGGAAAGCTGTTTGATTAGAGTGATTGATGAGAATTACGTTGGTGAAGTACTGTGCCTGCAGAAACAAAGATTTGTTCCAAAGGTGGTCAGTGATTTCCTTCTCCAGCACATGAGTAAATACACCTGGAAACATCTACCTACCTACCTACCTACTCTCTCTCCCTCTCCCTACCTATCTACTGTATTTCTCTCTTTCTATCCCTCTACCTACCTACCTATCTACACACTCTCTCTCTCCCTACCTACTGTATTTCTCTCTCTCCCCCCTCTATCTACCTATTCTCTCTCCCCCTACCTATCTACTGTATTTCTCTCTCTCTCTATTTCTCTCTCTCTATCCTCTACCTATTTATCTATCTACACACTCTCTCTCCCTACTTACCTACGTACTGTATTTCTCTCTCTCTCACCCTCTACCTACCTACCTACCTACCCTCTCTCTCTCTCCCTACCTACCTACTGCATGTTTCTCCCTCTCCCTCTCTATCCCTCTATCTACCTACCTACTTTTTTTAAAAAAAATTGCCTCTTCAAAACCTGGGTTATACTCCGAAAAATACGGTATGTGTGTGTGTACTCCAGCACAGAAGCAATAGCAATAGTACTTATATACCGCTTCACAGTGCTTTACAGCCCTCTCTAAGTGGTTTACAGAGTCAGCATATTGCCCCCAACAATCTGGGCCCTCATTTTACCCACCTCAGAAGGATGGAAGGCTGAGGCAACCTTGAACTGGTGAGATTCGAACTGATGGCAATCAGCAATCAGAAGAATTAACCTGCAATACTGCATTCTAACCACTGCACCACCAGAGTAGAAACTATGTTTCCTTGCTCCAATACACTTACACCTATCTTTATTTCTACCTCAGTAACCAACCATCTCATCATTAGAAGCTGTCGAACAGATTTGGGTGACATCTATGGGAGGGGGATGCTTTACCCCTTGATTTTCTAAATTCAGCATTTGGGTAAATTGAGTGTCTAAAATCATCCTCTCCCATATCTTCCCATTCAACAAATACAGCACCATTGCGAACTAGTATAAACAGTCTTAACACTCTCCAAACATTTTGAATTTACAACTCATATAATTCCTGACCAGCATTTTGGTCATGAAACAATGAAATTGCAAACATCAGAGTTGTTGTTGCTTGGTTCATTGTAAAAGATGTGTTGTAGTTTCTTTATCACGAGATTGTTATCGGTGCAATTATATTAATCCTATTAATTTTGGAAATCTTATCTTCACTGTCAACATCTTTATTGCTGCCATCATGGAAAATAAGACAGTTTTGTTTTTCCCCTCCTTGCATTGTTTATACGGAATTAGGATGAGTTCCCAGTTTATTGATTAGAGAATCACACTGCATCTGAAACTAGAGATCTGAAGATACAGGCTACTGTGCTGCTTTCTCTTGTCAGTGCTGAACAACTAATCCAGAAGAGGGAACAGATAGCAGAGAATATTATTCAGGGAGAGAGGACTTTGCTGCATATTAAATACTTGAAGACAACATTGATATATTATTTATTGCAGCAATGAAGCTGAATACCAAATTGAGACAAGAAGAGAATCTGCTTACAATTTTCCTCAGTTCATAACTTTTAGGTTCTTGGGGATTTTTTTTTTTTGTTCCATGTATTAGTCAAATCTCTTAGTTAGTTTGTTTGCTTTTTGGTCAGATGAGTAATAGAGTTCTTTTTGTAACTGTCAGGATGAATGCCGGAGTATGTTTCTTTGAGGTATTTTGTTTTATTTTTTAAAAAAGATGGGCTCCCTGTAGAGAGCCTTAACCTTATTTGCAGGATTAGTGCATTTGATTTTCTTAATCTTCATAGCAAATGCCGTGGAATATACCCATTTAGGATTTGGTGATTTGCTTCCAAATGTCAATGATGCCATTTAATTCCCTTAAGATAGGCCATGGAGCCCTCTTCTCTGACTAGTGACCAATGCAAGAACTGACTGTTTTTTTCTGAGATAGCCTCTCTTCATATGTTGTTTCTGAGGAATTATGTCTTTCCCCCCTCTTTTTTTCTTTAAATACCCTTTGCATTTGTGGTTTATTATGATTATTTAAATTAATTCTTATTCCCTCTCAAAATTAATTTTGACAATTTCGGCTGAGAGTTTTTCATTATGAACAATATGCTTCCTATAATCCCTGCTCTAGGCAATTCTTTAGCTTCTCTGATTCTCTTGCTCTGCCTCTCTCTCTCTCTCTCTCTCTCTCTCTCTCTTCTTCCTCTCAGAAAGAATGCTCCTTATTTTAGAAGATTTATCTCCATCCTCAGCATATCACGACTGCCAAGTGGGTATTTTCTTCATCACAATAAATTCTATATTAAATAGAATATAAAATTCCATTTACAGCTATTCAAGGTAGTGGCATGAGAATGGAGAATGATTTTGAAAGCCATTTTATTGGAAAAGAGGCCTAATCGTATCCTAAATTCATAGTCATTGACTTAGGAAGGGCCTTAGACGTAATAAAGGATGGATGAAGTATAGATGTCCTGAGGTTGCTAAGTGATGGCTCTCAGCATTCTTGGCTGTTGGCTGTGCTGCCTGAGGTTCTGAATTCTGGGCAGTAGCTTTTAAGACCACAAATACAAGTATGTGCTGATGTTTCTTTAGCCATGTTGCAGACTTCTGAACAAATCTGAAATTGAACTTGGCAACAGATGTCACATATATTGTCTGTGTTCAGTGGAGTGGTATGCCATCAACATTTGCTAACTGATATGTAGATGCAGTAAGTTTAGATGTTTATATATTTCTAATCTTTGCCTAATAATTCTGCGGAAACCACTGGTTGTATTGAGATGCTGACATTTTCTAGGGTTCTTTTGTAGTTGACTTTTGTGATTATTGTTCCTGCTGGTTGCCCAATGTTTTTAAATTAGTTATACTTTAAGCTAATTATATAGCTATACATCAATGCAGGGATGAAATGCTCTGAAGTCTGCTACTGGTTCGCTTCATGCACGCAGGCACATTTTGCGTGCATGCGCACCACGGGCGCCAAGAAGCCTTTTCTGAGTCTGCAAAGGTAAGTAGAACAGTGGGGGCAGGGGGAGGATAGCTGTGCTGTGTGATTTAGATTACAATATTTTTCAGAGTATAAGACATACCTTTTTCCCTCAGAAAAGAGAGTTAAAATCTGGGTGTGTCTTATACACTGAATACAGCATTTTTTTGCCTCCCAAAACCTCGCCCCCTTCACCAAAATGGCAGTGCATAGCCTTTAGGAGGCTTGTAGAGTTCTTCTGAGGATTGGGGAGGGCAGAAATGAGTGAAAAATGGGCCGTTTTTTGCTTGTGTTTGCCCTCCCAGGCCCCAGGAGCAGTCTACAAGTCTCCTAAAGCAGGGGTCTCCAACCTTTGCAACTTTAAGTCTGAAGGACTTCAGCTCCCAGACCTCTCCAGCCAGCTTTGCTGGCTGGAGAATTCTGGGAGCTGAAGTCCTTCAGACTTAAAGTTGCAAAGATTGGAGACCCTTGTCTTAAAGGCTATGCCTGCCCTTTTTCTTTTTCTTTTTGACCAAAAACGGATCCATTTTCACAAAAAGTGGACCATTTTTAGGAGGTCTGCAGAGTGCAAAACCTTTTTTAAAAAATTTGTCTCTTCAATATCTTGGTGCGTCTTATACTCTGGAAAATATGGTAACTAGAAAGCCTGCTTTCTAGCGAATATAAATCGTGCAGCACAGTTAATTGTCGCACACCTGATTGTTGGAAAGTTTTCTTTTAGCATTTTTGAACCGGTAGTAAAAAAAAAATGCTGAAAAAAGTTTTTGAAAAAGTTCTGACAATCAGCTGTGCGACAATTAGCTGTGCTCGAAACTTTTTTAAAAACTTTTTAAAAGCATTTTATACTACCGGTTTGGGTGAACCAGCCTGAACTGGTAGCATTTTGCCCCTGCATCAATGCCTATACATGGAAACCTACATCTCCATCTCCAACAGGGAGCCTTTGACTTGTGAATTTAATATGGATCCTTCAAGTAAATCCATTCTGATTATGAGGTTTCCTAGCCTTTGTCTCTCCTCACTGCTGCTGACTAATCTATATCCCCCAAATTGCATACGGTGCCTCTTGTTTCTCTGACAAGGAAAAGTATGTGGTTGAATATCTTCCTGCAGAAAACTGTCCATGCTTTTGGCATCAGGAGAATGTATGGGGCAGCTTTTGCTCACTGTGCATTTTTCTCAAGGACAAAGTACCTAAAGTGAAACAGAGAGTAATTTTCTCTGTACAAGAGTAACTAGGACAATCCTTTCCGGGCTCAATGGATGACATTAAGAGAAAAGCTTTAGTTAGGAAGTGAGCTCCATCTCTTCCCAGCCCCTAATATAATACAGGGCACCAATGCAGATGGGGGATTGGAACTGCCTCCAACTTTTCACTTCTGATATAAATAAAGCATGTATAAATATGCTGCCAAATTACTTTCACTATCAAATGGAAGACTGGAAACATGGTAAAACAAGGTGGTAGAGTGAGGTGCCCAGCCGTGGTGGGTTGCCAGTTTTTTTACTACTGGTTTGGGCATGCTCCCACACACTCTCGTGACACTTCTGCGCATGCGCAGAAGCACCCAGGCAGATGGGCGGAGACTCCTGCTGCCACTGCTACCAGTTTGCCTGATCTGGGCCGAATCGGGAGCAACCCACCTCTGCTGCCCTGGAAAAGTGTATGCTAGCTGGTTGGCTGCAATCAGAAAAAATGCATTCCAATTACTAATGGATTGATTAATTATTTTCCATCAAGATGGTATTAACTCTCAGCAATCACAAATATAGATATTGTTTATAACGAGCTGCCCCAATGTAAACTTTCAATGTAATAGAGTGCATCTACCTTACTCCTAGTTTCCCTTCCCCTCCTCATTTTTCTTGCTTTCCACCTTTCCCTTCCCTCCCTTCTCTTCCCTTCCCTCCCTTTCACCTTTCCTTTCCACCTTTCCTTTCCCTTCCCTTCCTTTTAATAGAGTAGGAGCTCTAGGTTTGTAGATAATGTGTCCAAAATGTAATAATTTGATCCTGATCATTTCTGTCTCAAATGAGAACTCTGGATTAGTGGTTCTACATCTATTTGTTTGTTTTCTTGGTTATCCATGATATTCTTATTCTTAGGAGTATTCTCCAACATCAAAGTTCAAAAACACCGCTACTCTTTCCTGCTTCAGGTTTCCCTTTCATAGAGCATCATGGTAAAAGCATTACTTACATGATTCTGATCTTTGTATAGACAGATTGTAGTATTTGAATATCTTGCCCAAGATCTTCATTACTATACTACAAAGTGCTAGCATATGGTATATTTCGTGACTGCTGGCTCCTTTACTATTGATAGTTGGTCCTAAAAGGCAAAAGTTCTCCACCACTTTGATAACTTCATTGTCAGTTTACAGATGGTTGTCATTAGTTTGGTCTTCATTACATTTGATTAGTCCCATCTTCCTTGTCAGTTCAAAGGCCACTTGCTGGGCCTGCTATCATTCATGTGGCCTTTTTATTTTTAAGCTTAGTCCCATTTCTTATGCTGTTCTCCTTGTTTTTCATTACAACAGCTTCCAGATCATTTCTATTTTCAGCTTTCAGAGTAGCATTGGCAGTATGGTGCAGGTTATTGATGTTTCTTTCTCCAGTTTTAAAACTGCATTTATCTTCTTCCAGTTCAGCCCTTTCCTCACCAGCACATAGGCTGAATAAATAAGGAAAGAATATACAGTTTGGCTCACTCCTTTGCTGATCTTGAGCTAATTGGCTTCTCCATATTTCATCTGGATTGTGACTTTCTGATCTGTGTAGGTTTCACACAAAGACAATGAGAAGGTCTGGGATTCCCATTTTTCTAATAACATTCAATCCCTCCCTCCCTCCCTTGATTATTATAGTTATAAACAACTTTAGATAGCAAACACAATTAATAGCCTTCTTCCCAAAATCCAGCAGGTTCTGACAGGTTCTGGAGAACCGGTAGCAGAAATTTTGAGTAGTTTGGAGAACCATCAAATGCCACCTCTGGCTGGCCCCAGAGTGGGGTTGGAATGTAGATTTTGCCAGTATCCTTCCCCTGCCATGCCCACCAAGCCACTCCCACAGAACTAGTAGTAAAAAAAAAATTGAATCTCACCACTGTTTCTTCCTCCTATTTTCCTCACAACAACAGTCTTGTGTGGTAGATTGGGCTGTAAAAGGATGAGTGGCCCAAAGACATCCAGCCTAGCTTCTTGCCTGGTTCCTTAACCATTAGACAAACTGGCCTCTTTCCAAGGCTTGGGCATCTCTCCTTCTTGTAAGATGAGTTCATTGCGTTTTGTTTCCAATTTGGATGTTTCATCAGTGGAGTAGAAACTTGGACAACCATCATATTCCCTTCAGCCGATTCGCTCCCACAGAGAGGGACTTCTCCGGGTGCCGTCCACTAGGCAGTGCCAGGGGGTGATGCCCAGGGGAAGGGCCTTCTCTGTGGCGGGCCCGACCCTCTGGAACGACCTACTCCCCAAATTTAGAACTATCACGGACTTCTGCTCCTTCCGCCGAAGTCTGAAGACACATTTCTTCCATCTCGCTGGCCTGGCCTAATCCACACCATTAGTTATAGACTGAAGTTTAAATTCTGTTAATTCGGTTTTTAAGGGCAAAGTTTTTGGGATTTTAAATTGTTTTATGATTTTAGCACAGGGTATTGGGGTTTAATTTATTTTTAGTACTATTTATTGTCATGTGTGTATTTTTATTCTATTTTAACTTCCTGTGCACCACCCCAAGTCCCTTTGGGGTGAGTGGGGTGGTTTATAAATTTAATAAATTGAAATTGAATTGATATTAACGGGTTGATAGCAAAGTCTGGTTGATAGCATTCAGTCACTGACTATATCATGCTCAAGTGCTGCCTTTACTATATCCTTCCTGATTATGAAACACCATTCCCTTAGGTTTTTTCTCCCCTTTGTGCCTGGGTAATAAACCATGTGATCTTCTGACTGAAGGTGTGCAATTCCAATCCATTTCAATTTGCTGAGGCTTAAAAGGTCAACGTGCAGTTGATTCATTACATCTTTCTCTGTGCTGAGTTATCCCACGTTCATTCTTCTCCCGTTCCCTTTTCTCACCAAAATGTCTTCCCAGCTTCAGATACTTTCTTCTTGCATAACAACGTTGAGCAACTGGCCATCCCAAACATTTTAATCTAGCTATTTCATAAACATCGTGAGTACTCCAGAACAGGGGTCTCCAACCTTTGCAGCTTTAAGTCTGAAGGACTTCAGCTCCCAGAATTCTCCAGCCAGCAAAGCTGGCTGGAGAAGTCTGGGAGTTGAAGTCCTTCAGACTTAAAGTTGCAAAGGTTGGAGACCCCTGCTCCAGAAGATCCTCAGCTCTTCTTCAGTACATTTTGAGTGCCATCTGATCTGAGGGGGTACGCCATCTGGCATGATGTTGGCTACACACATGCTTTTCTCTGGTACAGTTACAAGAATGGTTGTGTTCTCCCACCTAGTACAAAATAAGCCCTTTGCCATTGTCACTATAGTGTTAATCCGCCTCTCCCATCTTCCAGGATCATTACTGCCCAGTATAGCTGCTTGCTCAGTTTTCTTTCTGCCACAGATTTAATGAATAATAAAACAAAAACTCACAGTCACTTTTTTTCTTTAAAAAAGAGTCCCGTTGCATTCCACCAAGTCCGGCATTTCAGCCCGTCTTCTTTATTTCAATAATTTCAGTAAGCGTTGGTGAGGGGATCCCGCCCCCCGCTTTCCGCCCCCCTGGCTCCTAGGTGCAAAGCGGGAAAAGGCATCCCGCCGACCGCCGTCGATACGGGAGCCCCCGCAGCCGCTCGTACAGCAGGGAGTTAACCCAAACTCCCTGGGCCCCCTGGGGGGCCAGCCAAAGAAGCAAGCGGCAGGAGCGCCAAGGAGCGCTTCTGTCGCCGTCGAGAACCGGAAGTCAAGTCGCTGCTTGCTTAGTTTAATTAGACAGCTAAGATTACCTTCATGGTCTGGGTAATCTTGTTGAGATTATATAAATCTCGACATACACTGATGACCTCTTTCTATCGGTCCACCATAGAAAGTGTCCTCACATATTGTATCACAGTGTGGTATGCTGGTTTAACAGTTGCGGAGAGGAAGGCACTACAGAGAGTGATCAATTCGGCACAAGAAACCATCGGTTGCCCTCTGACATCACTGGATAACATCGCCAGATCTCGCTGCTTTAGCAGAGCAAGGAAGATTCTCATAGGTGATTCACACCCTGGTTGGTATCTCTTTGCACTTCTACCATCAGGCAGAAGATATCAAAGGATAGCCAGCCGAACAAACAGGTTTAAAGATAGCTTCTATCCTTGGGCTGTGAGACTTTTAAATTCAACCACAATCACTCCATGCACATGCTAGTTTTCCCTTTTTCCTTTTCTCTCTTTTTTTTGTTTGTTATAATTTTGCACCAGTGAAGTTAAAACCAATTTCATTGTAATTTTAGTACAATGACAATAAAGATTATTATTATTATAAATACACTAAAGACCCCTTCCAGTCATTATAACTAGTGAGCACATTTAGAACATAGAAAAAACATATTCAACAAGTAGTCTCAAAAAATGGATGCATTGAGGACTTGGCTTATTTGTTCCCACCAACAGTAGTCATCACAAATCTGGCTAGTGACCTAAAGTCAAAATCCTGAGACTGACCCTGATCAGATCCCATTCTGGTCTATTCTGTTTTTGTTTTGTGCAGATAAAACACTTTGCAAACAAACACTGTGGTAGCATTTTTAATTTAAAAAAAAACACTTAAGAATATTTCTGGGACATTTCTCAAGGTAGTTTTGCACTACAGATGATATTGAAAGCTATAATTCCCTTTGGTTTTCATGTTTAAAAAGAATAAAGTAGAAATAAAATGATCAGGTGGTGTAGGAATCTTATGAATACCACTATTTACACCCACCGCACCTATGGAACTGTATTGTACTGCCTTTTTCTGAATTTGATCATCTTCATGGTTCCTTCTTCATTCTACAGCTAGTTTAATTAGACAGCGAAGATTACCTTCATGGTCTGGGTAATCTTACTGAGATTATATAAATCTCGACACACACTGATGGCATTCTTTATTAATTTCTCTCAGGAGTGTCTTTCCCGCTCTCCCACCATGAGGCCGCACAGCAGAACCTGAAGGGTAATTAAGGATACAGTCCAACATTTTTATTGCATGTTCCACAATTGCATAAGCAGCTAGGAAGAATGAGGATATTGAGTTATCACTGAGGATAATTGAAGATTATCCATTAATGAGGACATTGAATTTAATGCTCTTATTGAGCTATCACTGCCCATTTTTCACTTTCCATTATTAAAAAAAACACCCCAGTGCCATGAAAAAATCCTGCCATATTTTCTCTTCCCAAATCTTTCAAGCCTTTTTGTTCCCAAAACCCATGTACTGTGTCTATCTTAACCATGGTTTACTCAGCCCGGTTTTCCAGAGTTCCATGATGTGCAGAACCATCGATTCACAATATCTAATGCTACAACGTGATTGACTGTGGGTTGCCATACCGAAATCCCCATTTAAATCCCATCTCCCGTAAAAGCCTCATGCTCATCCGGTAGTCAAATGTTAAGGTTTGAGCAAATGGAAGTGGAAAATAAAAGATACCAATGAAATATATTTGGAACATTAAAAAAGAGAACGATCCAGGAAACAAGGCAGTAACAAATGCGAAAAAACATAATAAAGGAGGCTGACATAGAGGTTTAGCTCAAATGACTGAAAGGAAAGCAAAACAAAAAAAGAAAGTTATAATTGGAAGGGGGAAAAAAGAAGTTGGAGAGGGAAAAAAAACAACCATAGATGAAAAGGCCAACAAAACCGAAGACAAGAAGAAAAGAAAGGAGGGAGGGAGGGAGAGACATGTAAAGGGGAGGACAAAAGGAAGAAATAATGAAGAAAAAAACTTTCCCCACTGAGCATTTCCTCCACCTTAACCAAGGCTAAGAAAAGATGATTAAACACTGACACTACATTCGGAAATTGATTGGCCACTGAAACCTGACCCCTGAGACAACTATTTGTTCCTCATGGCTGTGTCTGTGGAATTTATTCCTCAGATCTAGGTGAGCCGTAGCCCAAATCCCTGGGTTTGGGTGATTAATTCTGCAATTTTCCAAAGCATGTATCCATTTCAGGAAGCAGTGTCCCCACTCTGAACTGAGACTGTAATGATCTAGTATGACTAATTCAGAAATAAGAAAGCGTGGTAATTAGAAGGAAATAAATGGTGTGAAACAGCACCACAAAAAAAGAAATAGTGACTGGAAGAGAGATCTAAAAAGTGAACAATATCACAGTTAAAGTCTTCATAGTGGGAAATAACCAGTGGTGGGTTCCGGGTTTTCCATTCCAACTGGTATGGCACCCGCCTGGCATGCGCACACACAACTGTGGGGCACACATGCATTGTACTTGCCTGTGACGCTTCCGCAAGCCTCCGTGACACTCCAGCTGCTTGACGGAGCGTTGCACATGCGCCGTACCTCCCATGCGCATGCGCAAAAGCACCAAATGCATAAAGGACAGGTAAGGAGTGAGGGCAGGCGGGTGGGTCCTTCGGAGCACTCTACTGGAACAGTATCTGATGCTCCGGGCAGGCTCCACTATGCCCGTACTGGGGCGTACTGCCTGCAACCCACCACTAGAAATAACCCTGCTTTCCCAAAAGTATGATTGCATAATTATTACTATTGAGTGTTCCATGTTGTTTATCTGGTTAGATGTCCAGAGAAACTGTGTGGCTTCTTAAGACTGTTTAGACATTGTAGGAGACCTGTGTTAATATATGGTAGCCAAAAGGTGTTAGTTGTCATCTTTAAAGCGCTCCATGGCTCGGGACCTAGCTATTTGCGGGATCGGATCCTGCCCCATACATCCTCACGGCCGATCCGCTCCCATAGAGAGGGACTTCTCCGGGTGCCGTCCACTAGACTTTGTCAGCGGGCGACGCCCAGGGGAAGGGCCTTCTCTGTGGCGGGCCCAGCCCTCTGGAACGACCTTCCCCCCGACATTAGAACAACCACGGACCTCCGCTCCTTCCGCCTAAAATTAAAAACACATCTTTTTCGCTTAGCCGGCCTAGGGTAGTCTCTTTATGGTTAGGGTGAATTTTTAGCAATTAATTGGGGGATTTTAGCGCAGGGTTAACTGTTTAATTTGTTTTTATCTATTTTTACTTATATTTATTGTTCTCATTTTTGTATTTTGTTGTTTTTACTGTTTTAATTTCCCTGTGCCCCGCCTCGAGTCCCTTCGGGGAGAGAGAGCGGGTTATAAATAAAATTATTATTATTATTATTATAAAAGGGATCTAGGAGTCCTAGTCCTTGGAGTCCTAGCAGACAACCATTTAAACAGGAGCCAGCAGTGTGCAGCAGCTGCCAAAAAAGCCAACACAGTTCTAGGCTGCATAAACAGAGGGATAGAATCAAGATCACGTGAAGTGTTAATATCACTTTATAATGCCTTGGTAAGGCCACACTTGGAATATTGCATTCAGTTTTGGTCGCCACGATGTAAAAAAGATGTGGAGACTCTAGAAAGAGTGCAGAGTAGAGCAACAAAGATGATTAGGGGACCGGAGACTAAAACATATGAAGAACGGTTGCAGGAACTGGGTATGTCTAGTTTAATAGAAAGAAGGACTAGGGGAGACATGATAGCAGTGTTCCGATATCTCAGAGGCTGCCACAAAGAAGAGGGAGTCAAACTATTCTCCAAAGCACCTGAAGGCAGAACAAGAAGCAATGGGTGGAAACTAATCAAGGAGAGAAACAACTTAGAACTGAGGAGAAATTTCCTGACGGTTAGAGCAATTAATCAGTGGAACAGCTTGTCTCCAGAAGTTGTGAATGCCCCAACACTGCAAGTCTTCAAGAAGATGTTGGACAGCCATTTGTCTGAAATGGTATAGGGTTTCCTGCCTAGGCAGGGGTTTGGACTAGAAGACTTCCAAGGTCCCTTCCAACTCTGCTATTGTTTTCAAAGTCAGAAAGGGGCTACAGTTTATTGGATTGATTTTTCCTTTTCTTAAGCTTTCATGAGCTGGAGTTCAGATGCATACAGTGTTTAGCACTGGATTGGTGTGTGTGTGTGTGTATGATGGAAGTGGCCAGGATAAAGACCTCTTCCAGCCATTATAACTAGTGAGCACATTTAGAACATAGAAACAACATATTCAACAAGTAGTCCCCAAAAATGGAGGCATTGAGGACTTGGCTTATTTGTTCCCACCAACAGTAGTCATCACGAATCTGGCTAGTGACCTAAAGTCAAAATCCTGAGACTGACCCTGATCAGATCCCATTCTGGTCTATTCTGTTTTTGTTTTGTGCAGATAAAACACTTTGCAAACAAACACTGTGGTAGCATTTTTAATTTTTAAAAAAATATCTTAAGAATATTTCTGGGACATTTCTAAGGGCTCAAGGTAGTTTTGCACTACAGATGATATTGAAAGCTATAATTCCCTTTGGTTTTCATGTTTAAAAAGAATAAAGTAGAAATAAAATGATCAGATGGTGTAGGAACCTTATGAATACCATCTATTTACACCCACCGCACCTATGGAACTATATTGTACTGTCTTTTTCTGAATTTGATCATCTTCATGGTTCCTTCTTAATTCTACAGCTAGGTTTTTTTTTTCATTTTTACAGCCCATCAGACTAGGCTATAATGAATTGGATAGTTTATGGTCCAGCAGTAAAGACAGCAAAATAATTAGTGGGGAAGAGCTGAGGCTCAAGAGGATTATTGGGGGTTGACGTTGGGGAGAGGGGGGAGCGCATGAGTTTCTCCTCTGACCCTCCAAGAAAGGAGGAATAGTTGACTTGACCTTGAAACAGCCAGTTCAAAAGGTCTAACGGGCTTTGAGACATTCTTTAATTTATTTGTGGCTTATTTTTCTCTTTGCCCTTTAGCAAAAAAGTTTCCAAATTATTTTCCATCCAATCAATGGGGTGGGGTGGGGGAAGAGATAACAATTATTTTTCTTTACTAGAAGTGGCCATGGTGTGTGTGTGTGTGTGTGTGTATTTTGTTCTTTATAACTGTTGAATGAAATGTCCTTCTGGGTTCAGCTCCAAGTGGGGAAAAAGACACTGGAGACATGGAGGCTGCCTGGAAAGATGGTTTAATGGTGGACAGGACCACATGGCTTGAGCTCCTGAACAGAAAAGGAGATCACATGCTTCAATGCTGGGTGGAGAAGAAGAGAGCCATAGAGAGAGAGAGAGGAAGGGGCTTGCTGGGCTTTTTATAATCTGTTCAGCCCTACCTCTCTGTTTCCTGTTCCTATGTAAGAAATGTATTCTGATTGGTTGTCAGACTCCCGTGGGGCCATGCAGGGGCAACTCTCTAAGATGTGTTTTGAATCCTAAGTTTGGTTGAATTCTCAGATGCCATGTAGTGAGTGGGTAAAGGCTAATCATGCCTTAATCCCATCACCCTGGAGCTGAAGGGGAAAACTCTTTATCATGTAGAATAGACTGGCTTGGGCATCTTAATGGCCCATTGACAAAGGGGGATGGGCAGGAAGCTGCTTTTGTCTTTAAAACATGTTTCCCCTTTTCACATCCAGGGAAATGTAATATTCTGCCTTTTCAATATTTCCTAGGATATTTCATTCTTCTAGGAGAGGGCTGGGTGCTAACTTTCCACATAACCATGACGCAAAGTGTTTTATCTCTGTCTCTGTGCATATACTCTTTCTCTCCAGGGACTAATCAGAGTGCCTATGGGGTTATAATTAGGGTAGGGGAATGAACATTGGGTCTGCGTGCTTGCTTCCAGTCTCCCATTGGATTGTGTCTCTCTGGGTTTGCATGTATGTGTGCATGAGGAAACACAAGGTGAGGTGTATACTATAGGCTCCATTATGAGTCATCAGAGTAGGGAGGGAGGGAGATTTAGAATGGAGAAACCAGCAACTTTCTGAGTCACTGCCCAACAGTTTCTCCCATAGGCATATTGGAGCAAGGGTCTCCAACCTTTGCAACTTTAAGTCTGAAGGACTTCAGCTTCCAGACTTCTCCAGCCAGCTTTGCTGGCTGGAGAATTCTGGGAGCTGAAGTCCTTCAGACTTAAAGTTGCAAAGGTTGGAGACCCCTGCATTGGAGGATTTGTTTTAAATGTTTTTTCCTCCACACTTCCTGGCCCGATCCAGTTTTTCTCTGGCTGACTTTACACTCACTATGCCAAATTTGGTTCCTACTGCTCAGTTTTTAGTGAGGTACCCAGCAGGCAGGCGGGCAGGCGGTGCGCCTATTACATTGTCTTTTTGCAATATTTCATTTGGTGGGGAAAAAAATAATAAAAGAGACTTCAATTGCAATGCAAAATGTACAGTGATGATGGAAAATATTATGGGGGAAAAGAGAGGAAAATGCAAATGCCAACCCCATTTACTCAGGTGAAACGCTTGTCCTTAAATAATGAATAACTGGAAAGTGTTCAGAGAGAGACGGAGCTTAATAGGGCTGGTCTTTCAACCGATCTGAAATTAAGTGAAGTGTGTGCAATTGATTTAATTACTTTTTAAAGTGGCTCTGAATGTGATATGATGATTTACAAGGGCCATCCTTAAATATAACCAAAGTTTAGGCAGTTGCTGTCGGATTACACATTTCCCAGGGACTGTGGTGCAAAAGAGAGGGATAACGTGCCCTCGCTACCTTTTCACACCCCCATCACTCACAACTTACTTCAGATTTTTTTAAAATTCTGTCTTACAGAGAGCACCTCAAAACTCAAAATACGTGTTACCGTACTTTGTCAAACAGAGTGAATGCTGCAGGATAGGAGGAATGAACTAGCAACCTTTAAGCAACTTTTGCAACATGCGCTTGGTTCAAGAATTATCCTCTTCAGTTTGCCATAGCTGTTGGCAAATAGAAGTAAGGAGTGAGTTACACACACACACATACACACCGGCTGCCCCAGTCCTCTATTGCCTGCCTGACTGTTGGAACCTCAGAGCAGCTTCCCACACTAAATATAAAAACAAATCAAGACCCTTCGGGGAGAGGGAGCGGTCTACAAATTAAATTTATTATTACATTTATTATTATTAAGAAAATGACAGCTCAAGGAACAATCTCTCTTCAACAAAACAGCCCTCAAGGCTGCTTATATGTTCTGATTTAAAGCGCTCCATGGCTCGGGGCCTAGCTACATGCGAGACCATCTCCTGCCCCATACATCCCTTCGGCCAATTCGCTCCCACAGAGAGGGTCTTCTCCGGGTGCCGTTGGCTGGGCAATGCCGGTTGGCGACACCCAGGGGAAGGGCCTTCTCTGTGGCGGGCCCTACCCTCTGGAACGACCTGCCCCCCGAATTACGCACCATCTTGGACCTCCGCCTTTTCCGCCAGCCTCTCAAAACGCATTTATTTCAACAAGCTGGCCTAGCATAACCTCCCGATACTGACTTTTATTAGCTGTAAATTTTAATTAGGGGAATTTTAAAATGTTTTAGCACAGGGTTATAGTTTAATAGGTTTTTAATAATCGTATAATAAGGCATATTTTAAGATGTATATTTATGTATATGTATAGTTTTTAAATTTCCTGTGCGCCGCCCTGGGTCCTTTTTTAGGAGAAGGTTGCGGGTTGTAAATAATAATAATAATAATTTATTTCTTATAAACCGCACCCTCTCCCCACAGGGACTCGGGGCGGTGCACAGGAGAAATAAGAACAATGGCTATATACATATTTCATTAAAAATAAATTAAATTAAGTAACCTGTGCTAAAATACCCATTAAAACTATCTAACTAAAAATCCCCAAAAAACCCTAAAAACAGAGGAGTAGCTATCCCAGGCCGGCAAGGCAGAAAAAGTGTGTTTTCAATTTAAGACGGAAGGAGCGGAGGTCCGTGGTGGTCCTAATATCGGGAGGGAGGTCGTTCCAGAGGGCTGGGCCCGCCACAGAGAGAGCCCTTCCCCTGGGTGTCGCCCGCTGACAAAGTCTAGTGGACGGCACCCGGAGAAGTCCCTCTCTGTGGGAGCGAATCGGTCGTGAGGATGTATGAGGCAGGATCCGATCCCGCAAATGTGAAAATAAAATAAATTGTCCTCTCCTTTCCCAACCAAATGGTATAGTATTTAGCTCTCCTTTTTTTCTCCCTGAAGCAAAACTGTATGATCCTTAAAGCTCAGTGATGGCGAACCTTTTTTGGAGCGCAGGGGGGTCGTGCGCAGGTGTGCCATGTCCATAATGCTATGCGCGACCATTGCTTCCCCCTATTTTTGGTGTGCTTTTTTCGTCCTCCCCAGGTTCCAGAGGCTTTATAGGAGCACGGGGAGGGCAAAAACCTCCGCCCCTGCCCCCCTTGGAGGCCCTCTGGAGGCTTCAGAGGCTTCCCTGAAGGCTCCGGAGGGCTAAAACCGGCCTGATGAGCAAACCAGAAGTTTGTTCCTGAACTTCCGGTTTGTCCGTAGGGCCAGTTTTTTTCAAGGAAGCTCCTGAAGCCTCCGGAGGGTGAAAAATGACACGCTGGTCAGCTGACAGGGCAAGCCTCGCGTGCCCTGACAAATGGCTCCGCGTGCCACCTGTGGCAGGCGTGCCATAGGTTCGCCATCATGGTTATAACTACAGAATTTTACTTGCAACCGTAAGGGCGATGTCTACAGAGTTCTCACAGTCAGAACTGCAGCTGAAAAGTAAGATTCCCATGTTCGGAGGGGTGGCTTTCGTGCCTTGGACAGTTCCTTTTTCAGCAGATCGATCCATCTGGCTCCCCATCTTCCCTCTGCCCCCCCCCCCCCACACACACACACTCAGGCTGTCTTGTGCTTTTTACTAGCTGAAAGGAACTTGTGCTGTTTGGAGAGCTTTAAATCAGAAATTTTGCATACAGATGTGTCCAAATTGAGACATCACTAGAACATGAGTTTTCAGCCCCGGGGACCCATACATCATAACAACCAACAGTTGGAATCTCATGACAGTTTTAAAATCTTTGGGGCAGATGGTATAAAATTGTGCCTATTCCACTTTAGAAAAAAAGAAAAAAAAAGAATGAGCAGCAGGAAGTGTAACGTTCAAGAAGTGGCATCTTCATGTTGCTCTGTTCCACCGATTTCTGTGGCAGTTGACTTGGCAAATTCAATCTTTAGATGTCTGAGCCAGTGTCCTTCGGTTGTAAGGCTAGCACTAACCTCTCTGTTTGTGGGTAGAGGAGAGAGGTCCACTGCGGAGATTTTAGCTCAACCGATAACAGAAAGCGATGTCACTGTAGATGCTCCTCTACAGGCAGGATAAGGACAGGTCAATGGTGACTGTGCATCTATATTGGGTCTCAAACCTTTGTATTCTTGGACTGAACTAATTAAAACCCATGAGCATGCTGGATATCCAAACAGACAGAAGGAGACTACTGGTTCACAGAATCAAGGGCATTTACTTAGACAATTGAAGATGTGCCTGTACAAAGTTAGCATCCACCCCTCTCCTAGAAGAATGAAATATTTTGGGAACTATTAAAAAAAGGCAGAATATTATATTTCCCTGAAGGAGAAACATGCTCTTGGAAAGCAGCTCCCTGCCCCCAGCAGGTATTTGGTGCCCATTAAGAAAGACTGAGCCAGCCGATCTACAAGACAAAAGAACTTCAGCTACAAGGTGATGGGATTACGACATGGCCCTTCAGGACATAATAGGACCATTTAGGAGATGACTCACAGCCCACTGCATTGCAGTCTCCTAAACACATTGTATCACTTAGCAAAGTTCAACCAAACCGGGGAGCTCAGACAAATGTGACCCCATAGCAGTGGTGGGTTCCAGATCACGGTGCAACTGGCATGGTGCAACAGGGCTGGGCGGCCATCACTTGCATGCACGCATGTGTACCACTGCCTGTGACACCCCAGCTGCTTGGCAGAGCATGGTGCGGGTTCCGTACACTCCGTACGCATGCACAAATGCCCCAATTGCCTCAAATAGCAGTAAAGAAAGTGGACGGGTGGGCGGGCCCTCCAGAGCATCATACCGGAACAGCACCTGGTGCTCCCAGCTGGAACCGGTAAGCCCGTACCGGGGCGTACCGGTCGTATCCCACCACTGCCTTATAGGAATCTCATAACACCAAATAGAATACATGTTATTGCATAGAAACAGGAAGTTCAAGTTCAAAGCCCAAGAGAAAGTATAACCCCCACACACTCTCAATTCCATGTGATCAGCTGCACCAGAGAACCATGTGTTTGGTGGTTCTGCTTCATCATTAAACTATCTTTCCAATCAGCCTCCATGTTTCCAGTGTCTTTCTCCCAGCTTGGAACTGAACCAGACGGATATTTCTTCCAGCGTGCCACAATTCCCTTTTACATTTTCATGAGATTGTTCCACATTAAGAGCTTGGTTATGCTGTCCTGAGATGCTTCCAAAGAAGTCATGTGATTGAAATGGCCACTCATTTAATGCACGTTTTTAGCACATCATTGTACTTTGTTATCTCTGTGTTTTTGGGGAAGCAGGGGGTGGCAGATTGCTGCACAAACTCTGCAGGTCTAATTTGCTCTTGATGCTCCTGTTTAAACAATTAAGAAAAAATGCTTTATTGTGTGGTAGTTTGGGTGGCTAAATCTATTGTCATACATCACCTCCTGTGTACTTTTAAGCTGACTTTTAAAATTGGGCTAAAATTATTTCTTTGCCTCCAGTAAAATAAACAAAAGAACCTTATTAAAATCTCTGCAGAATCACAGTTAAGTAAAAGAGAATTGAAGGTTAGGTTAAAGCATATTAAACATATATTTGCTGCTAAAATAGTGTGATCATTATCAGTCACTTGTCTACACAGACATGACACAAGTACTGGTAGGAGGGAAGAGCCTAATTATGCATAAATTGCAGAATGTCTGTTGTAATTACCCTTGTGTAGTTCATCGTGAAAAACGTATGGCTGAATAGCATTCCACCAGTCTCAAAGCAAAGGTAGGGAAAGAACATCTAGTTATTGTAGGCTAAACGTTTCTAACTGAATGCATATATTCAGTTTACATTGGGTGATTTGCTATGACATCAGAGAAGTTCAGAGCAGATAAATGGGTCAAAGAAGGAAGCAGAAAACAGAAAACAGGGATCTAAGAGGATAGCAAGCCAAGTGAAAAAAGAAGGAAGACAGGCAGGTGGGTGGGCAGGCAGGCAGACAGACAGGTAGATAGAGATATAGGTAGGTAGATAGTAGGTAGGTAGATAGGTAGGTAGGCAAGTAGATAGGCGGGATTCAAATAATTTAACAGCCAGTTTCTTCCAACAACCAGTTCTCCGGAAGTAGTGTGTACTGGCTGAATCCCACCATTGTAGATATGTAGATAGGTAAGTAGGTAGGTAAGTAGGTAGATGATAGAGATAGATAGATAGATAGATAGATAGATAGATAGATAGATAGATAGATAGATAGATAGATAGATAGATAGATTATTTTGATCAGGGATCAGATAAGGTAAGAAGAAAAAAGAATGAAGGTGGAAGTGATGTTTAAAGATGAATTTGGGGGAGGGGGAGGGGGAAGGTGTTGAATTTGACCTAGAATTTCAATTGTAGAAAATGCTGATTAACAAGACACCTGGATTTGAAATCTCTAGTCAAACCTTTTGGCACAGACTTAGCAGGGATAAACATTGTTATCTTTCTCAAGCACATGTGTGAAGTTTTCCCAATCTTTGCAGCTCTACATTTTTCACTTGCCTGAATACAGCTAGTGCTGCTCATTCTCCAGAAGGCTGACAACATTCATAATATATATAGATTGCTTATAGTCGAGGAGGTCTCTCCAGAATAAGTAGAAAACCCATTATGGGTATAGTTGGCTCATCTTTTTCTGGTGAAAGCAAAATGGTGTATCCAATCTAAATTTAGTGAAGTTTTCCACCGCTTTCAAATAATGAGCACGCTCACCGAGGCTGACTCCAAGAGCCAAGTAAATGCACAAAATTGCCTTGAATGTCTATCCTCAAAGCAGAAGAATTTCATGTGACAAAAAAGCTAACTGGGCCTCATTTCTGCAAAACCCCAAATAAATCTCTGTGGAACAGTGGACATTTCCAGTCCCTCCCTGTTTTGACTCCCTCCTTCACAAGACAAAAGACTAAACTAACTGATACTTGGCAGTTTGCCTGGACTGACCTTGACTAGGCCTGAAGATTCTTAACGAAAGAACTTGACACACATGAAAGCTTTGACTCTTCAGATGATATGTTGTTTCCTGCAAACCTACTCTTCACAGAGGATTTCCTTTAAAGCCTCTTGGGAGAGGCCAGTCAATTAGGCAGCTGATACTCATTATCTCCTCCGGTTGCGTCTCTCTTCTAATTGACGCTGCCTTCTCTCAATCCTTCTTAGCCTGACATCAGGGACAAACTGGGCTTCCTCCTCCCCACTACACCAAGCCCCAGGTGCCTCCTGATGCCTAGCCGGGCTCTCTGCTCTCTCACTCTCGGCCTCCTCCTCTAGAGCAGACTCATAGGACTCCTCACTAGAGGAATCCATCAGCAGCTCATCCGGAGCCGGCTGGGCCACAACACTCCCAAAGAACATGCTATTACAATTCAGCAGCAAATTTCAGCAATGTGATTGTTTTGCTTTTCAAAAAGGAAATCAACTTGGCTTGGGCAAGAGACATCTTTTCCATCATGTATTATCTGATTCTCTTTATTGGGGATGCCAATCTAGAATCAAAGCTCTTTGGTATTTAAATCAGGAGCCAGTGGTGGGTTGCAGGAGGTACGCCCCGTTCTGGTACGGTGCTCTCCTGCCCTCCGGAGCTCCTTACCTATCCTTTAAAGCCTTCAGCGCTTCTGTGCATGCGCATGGTGCATACAGTGCCTGTGTGATGCTCTGCCGAGCAGCTGGAGCATCGAGGAGATTTGCGGAGGTGTTGCTGGCAGGTACGATGCATGCGCCCTCTGCGCGCAACCATGTGTGCAACGCCGGGCCTGTTCCAACCGTACCGATTGGAGCGGGATCCGGAACCCACCACTGTCAGGAGCCCTATCCCCTTTTAAAAAATAAATACATTTCAATTCAATTTTTCAAATTAATTTTCAAAAAAATGTAAAATGGAAAAAGAAAAAAAGAATTTTAAAAAGAGGGAGGGATAAGGAAAAAGCAAAGGTTGGGGAGTGCAGACAAAAAAAGAGAGACAGCGCTATAGAAAAAAGTAATTTCTAACTTTCCTCAATACAGATATCAATAGCACTTAGACTTATATACTTCTTCATAGTGCTTTTACAGGCCTCTCTAAGCCGTTTACAGAGTCAGCCTATTGCCCCTCACAATCTGGGTCCTTATTTTACTCATCTCAGAAGGGTGGAAGGCTGAGTCAACCTTGAGCCTGGTGAGATTCGAACTGCCAAATTGCAGGCAGCTAGCAGTCAGCCGAAGTAGCCTGCAGCACTATACTCTAACCCAGGGGTGGGCAAACTTTGCAACTTTAAGTCTGAAGGACTTCAGCTCCCAGAATTCTGGGAGCTGACGTCCTTCAGACTTAAAGTTGCAAAGGTTGGAGACTCCTGTCCTAAAGGCTATGCCTGCCCTTTTTCTTTTTCTTTTTGACAAAAACAGATCCATTTTCACAAAAAGTGGACCATTTTTAGGAGGTCTGCAGAGTGCAAAACCTTTTTTTTTTTAATTTGTCTCTTCAATATCTTGGTGCATCTTATACTCTGAAAAATATGGTAACTAGAAATTTAATTTAATTTAATTTAATTTATTTGATTTATAAACCGCAACCTATCTCCCCGAAGGGACTCAGGGAGGTGCACAGGAAGTTAAAAACAAGTATAAAAATATATAAATAAAACACACCATACAAAATACACCACAGTAAAAGCTGATTAAATTTAGGAAGCCCTGTGCTAAAAATTTAATACAAATCCCACTAATTAAAAACCTCAACCAATTTAAAACACAGTCTATCTAAAATGGGCCCGAGGGCTAGGCCAGGCCAGCTTCATGAAATAGGTGCGTCTTCAACCGCTGGCGGAAGAGGCGGAGCTCCGTGATGGCTGGAGAAGTCTGGGAGCTGAAGTCCTTCAGACTTAAAGTTGCAAAGTTTGCCCACCCCCGCTCTAACCACTGCACCATCTCTGCTCTGGATAAAAACTTAAAAATCAATGGGCCTTTGAATTAGAATAAATCATAGCAAACAGTACTTCTATTGTCATAAAGAAACCTACTCATCAAAACCCAAGGTTGAAATTTCATTTTTTTCCCATCCGTTTCAAGCAGAAACTCTATGATTGGTTTCCAAGTATAGCAGCAAGATAAAAGTCTTTTCTTCAGTCAAAGCAGTCAATTTCACCATGTCTGCCAAATCCATTAATTTCACCATTCATTTTTCCATTGTGGTCCATGTGAGCCCTTCCATCTCTGTACATAGAGAAGGTTTTAGTTTTGATGGACAAACAGATGGGTGGAAAAAAAGGAACTTTATTCTTATAGATGACAATAGCAGTGAGCCAATTCATTACTCTGTCCTTGTCATTCTTCAGAAAATAGAACACAACAAGGAATCCATTTGAAGTAAGAATAATGCTTTAGTATCCTTGAGGATGTACAGAGTACTAACATATTACTGTTAATGTAATAACAGAGTTGGAAGGAACCTTGAAGGTCTTCTAGTCCAACCCCTTGCTCAAGCGGGAGACCTGATACCATTTCAGAAAAATGGTTGTCCGATCTCTTCTTAAAAACCTCTAGTGTTGCCTCCACAACTTCTGGAGGTATGTTGTTCCATTGATTAATTATTCGAACTGTCAGGAAATTTCTCCTTAGTTCTAGGTTGCTTCTCTCCTTGATTAGTTTCCATCCATTACTTCTTGTCTTGCCTTCTGGTGCTTTGGAGAATAAGTTGTTCCCCTCTTCTTGAACCTCATCTTCCCCCTCTTCAGCCCCTGAGATATTGCAACACTGCTATTATAATAATAATAATAGTTAATAATAGTTAAATTTATTAACCGCTCCCTCTCCCCACAGGGACTCGGGGCGGTGCACAGGGAGGATAAAAACAATAAATATACAAAATACATACGGATTTAAAAACAGATTAAATTAATTCCTGTGCTAAAATCCCATTAACTAAAAATCCCCACCCCCCAAAAAACCCTAAAGACAGAGGAGTAGTTATCCCAGGCCGGCAAGGCGGAAAAAGTGTGTTTTCAATTTAAGACGGAAGGAGCGGAGATCCGTGGTGGTCCTAATATCGGGGGGGAGGTCGTTCCAGAGGGCTGGGCCCGCCACAGAGAGAGCCCTTCCCCTGGGTGTCGCCCGCTGACAAAGTCCAGTGGACGGTACCCGGAGAAGTCCCTCTCTGTGGGAGCGAATCGGTCGTGAGGATGTATGAGGCAGGATCCGATCCCGCAAGTAGCTAGGTCCCGAGCCATGGAGCGCTTTAAAGATGATAATTAATACCTTGAAGCGCACCCGGAAGACGACAGGCAGCCAGTGCAGCTCGCGCAAGAGCGGTGTTACATGGGTGTACCTTGTGGTACCCATAATTGCTCGCGCGGCTGCATTCTGGACCAGCTGAAGTCTCCGGGTGCACCTCAAGGGAAGCCCCATGTAGAGAGAGTTACAATAGTCCAGTCGGGATGTCACGAGGGCATGAGTGACTGTGCGAAGGGCGTCCCGATCCAATAGGGGGCGCAATTGGCGTACCAGGCGAACCTGGTAAAACGCCCTCCTGGCCACGGCTGTCACCTGATCTTCCATTGACAGCCGCGTATCCAGGAGGACACCCAAATTGCACGCCCCATCCACAGGGGCAAGATGTTCGCCCCCTATGGCCAGCGATGGAATGAGCTGGTTGAATCGGGCAGCCGGAAACCACAGCCACTCGGTCTTGGTCGGGTTTAGCCCGAGTCCGTTACTTCCCATCCAGATCCGCACGGCTTCCAGGCACTGGCACATCACCGCTACGGCATCGTTGGGGTGGTCTGGGGTAGATATATACAGCTGGGTGTCGTCAGCGTATAGATGATACTCTACCCCAAAACCACGGATGATCTCACCCAGCGGCTTCATGTATGTGTTAAACAGGAGGGGCGAGAGGACCGACCCCTGAGGCACCCCACATATAAGGGGTCTCGTGGTCGACCTCTGCCCCCCTGCCAACACCCTAGTCCTTCTTTTCATTAAACTAGACACACCCAGTTCCTGCAACCGTTCTTCATATGTTTTAGTCTCCAGTCCCCTAATCATCTTTGTTGCTCTTCTCTGCACTCTTCCTAGAGTCTCAACATCTTTTTTCATGCTGAGCCTTCATGTATTTTATATAGTACAGGAAATCAGAAATTATCTCTCTCTCATTTTCCCTTATGTATGGATTTTGGCTCCTTCAAAGCCATAAAGGTTTAGATCTGTATGAATGACAAGATTGCTGGCTTTTTGTCTTTCTCCTAACGAAAAGAATTGACTAGGTAGCAAAAACAGTGTGGATGTTGAATCTGGTGATCAGAAAGAATTTTATCTGTATCATCCCTGAGCATCTGATGCTGCGTTTCATCAAGCATCTTGATCTAAAAACATGCTCTTCCAACAAATTAGAACTACCCTGTTTCCCTGAATATAAGACCTCCCCAGATAATAAGCCCAATGGGGCTTTTGAGCGCATGTGCTAAAAATAAGCCCTCCCCTGAAAATAAGCCCTCCCTGAAAATAAGGCCAAGTGCTTAAAATAAGGCCACCTCCAACTCAAAAATAAGACCTCCCCGAAAATAAGGCCAAGTGGTTATTTCAGGGGTCAAAAGAAAATAAGATCCTGTCTTATTTTCAGGGGAACACAGTAGGTGATAGAATTCTGGGGGTGTTAACGATCAAGTCAGAGATGAAACTATACAATCCTGATCCTCAAAATAATTTAAAGAGAAACTATTGTGGACTCTAAATATTTCTGGAAGATTTTATCAGAGCAATCTGGACAAGACCTCAAACCATTCAAGAGGGACATACATGGATGGCTTCAGCCAGCATTTAGCCATATTCTTGCTGAACTTTCTATCTCACATACTTACCACTTTTTGTTCTACTGGTTTCAATGACACTCCAAGTCCTCAGAAACCAACAAGTTTGCTGATCCTTTGAAGATCATGTCAACAATCTGTAATTGTTCCATGTGGCATAGATAAGGCTTTGGTAGAAACTAACAGGAAAGCACTTGAGTATATTCTCCTGTATCTGCCTGGATTTCACAAGATTAAAGAAAATCCTCTCACTGCAATCTAATTCCTCCTTTGACCTTAAAAAACTAGAAACTCTCTTTGGTAAAATAATAATAATACATCTTAGTTTCTCAAAATTTTATGATCTGTTCTGCGCGCAAGATTTGCACATTGCCTCATGAGAAGAATTGTGAAATAGTTTTGTGTTGTTCCTCTCAGTAAATTAAACCACCAAGTGTTCTCTATCCCCTCCCCACTTTTTTGTGATCTTAAAATCCATCTCTATCAATTTTTGTGAGAAAAAAAATGAAAGAAAATGTAAAACTTCCACCCTAAGAGGTTTTCCTAGTTAACAAAAAAATAAAAGCAATCTCTCCTCTCCTTCTCCCCCACCCAAAACCCACATAGATACCTTTGCATAGATTCGTTATGGTAGAGGCGTTCTGCCCTCCCTATGAATGGCTTATGAAGGATGTGCTTTCATCTGGCAAATGCCAGTTCCATTTATCCTCATGCACCTAAACCTTATAGCTTTGGGAGAAGGAATTGGATTGATTGATTGCAATCTTGAAGCTTTCTCTATCTTTTCCTCTGCCTCCCCGACACTCATAACCACCTATTCCATTTCACAACTCAGGCGAGAGATTAGAACAGAGCTGGAAAGCAAGAGATACCTTGAGGGGACATTTGGGGAGTCCCTTCTCTACATTTTATGTTTTGCAAATCTAGCCCTTTCCTTAACAAGACATTAGGGTGGGGCAAAAACTGTTTGTTCCATTCCAGGCTAATAGTAAATTTCCTACAGACTCCTGGGCAGTGGATGCATGCAGCCCATTTCTCATCCTTTTTCCCCCCAGGATGATCTAAGAAATGGACGGCATTGCTGAAGGACAGTAATGCTGAAGTCTGATGGTCCAGATGGTGAAGTATAATTCCACCATATTTTCCATTGAGCGGCCATGCTAACTCAGAGTGGTGGAAACTATCAGCAGGGTTGGGACATCAAGAGCTTCAGTGGCGCAGTGGTTACTTTACTTTACTTTATTGTCATTTACGTATATACACTCAGAGGCGTAGTGTGGGGGGTGCAGGGGGTGCCGGCCGCACCGGGCGCAACATCTGAGGGGGCGCGCTCGCACCGCGCACCCCGCCTGCCTCAGGCCGGCCTCCCGCCTCAGCCCCGTCCCGCCGCCGCCGCCGCCGCGACAAAGTTTTGACACTCGCGGGAAGGGAGGCGGAGGCGCCACGGAGCTTCCCCTCCTGCGGCGTCGAGGGAGCGCGGAGAGGCGGGAAAAGGCCAGGCGGCGCCGAACGGGGAAGCCTGGGCGGAGGCGGCGGAGAGAGCCCGGGTGGAAGTCGCTCGCTCCGGCGGCCGGAGGGGTCGCTTGCTCAGCCCACCCGGGGAGGGTCGAGAATGCGAGCGAGGGGCCGGGAAGGAGGAGGAGGCGGAGGAGGAGCTCCCACTACAAATTGACACCCCAGCCGAGCAGGAGGAGGGGGGAGGAGGAACGCCCCCCCCCGCCAGACACCCCCTTGCGCTCCTCATCCCCCTCCGCCCCCACCCTTTCCCCCCAGACCCTCCAGCGCCGCGCCCCCTCCCTGAGCAGGGCGTCCCCTCCCGCTCCCCCGCCCCCGATGCGCGCACTTTTCCTTCTCTTCCCACTTTTATTGTGGTTTGAAAACGGAGCGAGGGACTATCTGGGGGAGGGTTAGGGGGCGCAAATTACTTGTCTTGCCCCGGGTGCTGACAACCCACGCTACGCCACTGTATACACTGTTTACACATACAACGAAATTCACATAACACCCAGAGACCAGGCCCAACACCCATAACAACCCCCAAACACACCCCAACCCACCAAAAAATCCCCGCCTCCTAAACCACCCAAACATCCACACAACAGACCACGTAGTGCTGTCCAATAGCTCACTGAGGGTGACCCTTTAGTTCATTGTTGAGTGCAATTATATCTGTGGGATAACAGCTATTCAGAAGAAGTCTGGTCCTCATTTTCATTGTTCTGTATCTTCTGCCAGAAGGAAACAGTCTAAAAAGATTGTAAGCAGGATGGGAAGAATCTCTGAGTATAGTATGCAATTTCCTCAAACAGCGAGATGTGAAGATGCCATCCAGGACTGGCAGCTGGAGCCCAGTGATATTCTGGGCAGTTTTAATGATTCTCTGTAGAGCTTTTTTGTCTGCTGCAGAGCTGCTCCCATGCCATGCAAGAATGCCGTATGTCAGGACACTCTCAATAGTGCTGCGATAGTAGGACAGAAGTAGATGCTGAGATAGATTTATCTTCCTTAGCATTCCCAGGAAGTACAGCCTCTTCTGTGCCTTCTTCACAAGCATGTTAGCATTCATCGTCCATGAGAGGTCCTCTGAGATATAAATGCCCAGAAATTTCAAACTACCAACCCTCTTCACCTCCTCACCATTTATGTTCAATGTACATCTCTCTTCTTCCTAAAGTCAGTTGTAAGTTATTTAGTTTGTTTGGTGTTAAGTGTAAGATTATTTTCTTTCCACCACAATGTCAGCCCTTGCACTTCCTTCCTATAAGCAGATTCATTGTCCTTATTAATGAGCCCCACCATTGTCGTGTCCTCCGCAAATTTAATAATTGCGTTGGTGTTGTACAATGGGGTACAGTCATGTGTGTACAAAGAATAAAAGAAGGGGCAAAGCACACAACCCTGCGGGGCTCCTGTGCTTAACATCAGAGTAGAAGAGTGGTAAGATCCCATCCTTACTGACTGTGGCCTATCTAGAGTGCAGTACTGCAGGCTACATCTGCTGACTGCTGGCTGCCTGCAGTTTGGCAGTTTGAATCCCACCAGGCTCAAGATTGACTCAGCCTTCCATCCTCCCAAGGTGGGTAAAATGAGGATCCAGATGGTTGGGGCAATAGGCTGACTCTGTAAACTGCTTAGAGAGGGCTGTAAAGCACTGTCAAGTGGTATATAAGTCTCAGTGCTATTGCTAATTGTTCTCATATTGTGGTGGACCATGGAGGCTTTCAGATACACTTGTTTGTTGCAGGTATATTTACATAGTTCTTCAAGTATGAGGTATTAAAGAGAGAACAGGCATATTTTCCTGGGTTGGGATACATTTAGCCTCACTATCCACATGGATTCTAATACTCCCCCCTCTCACCCGGCAATACAACCAAAATTAGTCCTCCCACCTATCTCAAAATTGTGTCTCTGGATCCAGCTGGGATCTCTTATTCATGGAAGATTTCATTCTGCTCTTTTCCTGTAGTCTCTTACACCAATTACCAATGTTCGCGGTATTCACTAGCAGATCATAGATAATTGCATTATGTATTAGACAGGGATTAAAATCCATACTGAAGTACATTAAGCTGGATCGCAATGGTTATTTCTCTCCTTGTTAGTAGATATAACAATTGTGTGCTGGAAGGAGGATAGTTCACTTCTTTTCCAACAAAATCATCCATTAAAAAAACCCTATGATTTACTGGCTGCATTCAGGCAACATACTGGATCTTCATTTGTTTTAACCATGGATTGTTAAATAAGTCACCGCATGGGTTTGCACAGAACACTAAACCATGTATCATGGATTATAAAGCATAGCAGCTAGATTCTTCTGTCCAGTCTGCAGAGGCAATGACATTGAGCGAAAAACTAGTTTTTGAAGGCCAACCTTTTCCCAATTTGCTGGAAAGACACTTGTGACAGAAACAGATGAGCTTGTGGCTGACAGGTTAAATATATGCTTATCAAAACCCCAACTAAGCAGACACCAGTATAGAAAGCTCTAAACATCTGCCTGAAAAGGAAGGCAGCAATTGCTGAGGTAAACACTGCCAACAGAAAGATAGATGGGAAAGAGGACATGCAGCAGAGCTGAGCCAATGCAGATCTGGGAGAGGCGGAGAGAGGTGAATGGACAATGTATTGTGCTTCAAAAAAGGGTAACATATGAGGTTACCCAGTGGGTCATGGTTTGACCTCTGGGAAATTAAAGATGTAAATCCTGCAAGATCTTTAATTCAATACAATCCACCCGCTGTTTACTAACCAGGTGCATGCTTTGCATAGTGATTAGCAAGGCTAAGACTAGTGAAGATTGTCATTTTGCTCTGAGGTTGCAGGTGGCACGGCAAGCTTATTCAGCTTCTGATGCCTGAAGTGAAGAGTGGGTGAATTCAATCACAATCTTGTTGGGTAGCTCCCAGGTTTTTACAATCCTAGGTGCCAGACTGCACAATGGGCGACATTCAGTACAGTGAATCAAACAAAGCTCTGACTGGGGAATCAGAAAAGAGCACATTGGTCTTCTGAAATACCGTTTTATGATTCTGAATAGTTGTTTTTACAACACTCCTTGAAGGAGTAGGAAACCTTGTTAACTGTGGGGCAACTGGTCTACCCCTCGTGGACATGTGCCCACCAGGTTACCGCGCCTTCCATCAGCCTAGGGCCCTAGGGAGGGGTGGGGGAGTGGCGATTATGGTTAAGGAAGGTCTCGAGCCGAAGGAGACCACAGTCCCTCAGACAACCGGGTGTGAATCTCTCTGCGTGAGATGGGGCCTAGGGAGGCAGTTGGGCATGTTAGTTGTATACCTGGCTCCTCGCTATACAACAACAGCCCTGCCC
The DNA here is from genome assembly GCA_039707465.1 of Rhabdophis nuchalis. Taxonomy (NCBI): domain Eukaryota; kingdom Metazoa; phylum Chordata; class Lepidosauria; order Squamata; family Natricidae; genus Rhabdophis; species Rhabdophis nuchalis. Next base: position 186,599,517 of record CM077646.1, read on the forward strand.
GAGCTCCTAGAGGTGATAGCCGAGGCGGCAGTTGAGACCTCCAGACTAGTAGTCATGGGGGACTTTAACTTGCCGTCGGCAGGCGAAGCCTCTGGAGCAGTTCGGGAGTTCATGGCCTCCATGACGGCCATGGACCTGACCCAGGTAGTTTTAGGCCCTACTCACGAGGGGGGAAACACGCTGGATTTGATCTTTGTCTCGGGACAGTGGAGCTGTGATCTGGGAATAGGGGATCTAGTCATCACTCCCTTGTCATGGACAGATCACGCTCTCCTTCGGCTGGACTTTCCAATCACTTCACCTCACCGCGGGGAGGCGGAACCGGATACTCCTATATGGTTCTGCCCCAGGCTTCTAATGGACCCGGAAAGGTTCCAGAGGGAGCTTGGGCCAATGCCTGTGACCCTGCCTCGCGACTCGACTGAGGACCTAGTGGCCGCATGGTTAAGTGTGGCTGCAGGGGCCTTGAACCGAGTCGCGCCCTTGCGGCCTCTCTTGCGGCGACGAATCACCCAGGCTCCCTGGTTTACTGAGGAGCTTCGGGGGATGAAGCGCCACAAGAGATGCCTAGAGAGCAGATGGAGATCCTCTCACTCCGAAGCCGACCGAACACTAGTGAGAACCCATATTAGGGCTTACTTAGTGGCGATAAGGGTGGCCAAGCGTGAGTATTGTGCCACCCTTATTGCATCCGCAGATAACTGCCCTGCCGCCCTGTTTGGGGTGACCCGCTCACTCCTTCATCAGAGGCCGCGGGAAGCCCCTTTGCAAGGGCGACCAGAGGAATTTGTGATTTATCTGCAGGAGAAAATCACTCGGATTCAGAATGAGCTACCCTTCATCGACAGTGGTCCTGTGGGACTGTCCGAGACTAGTCTTGAGGCTCCTTCTTGGGAGGAGTTTGACTTTGTTACCACCGAGGATATGGACAGCTTGTCAAGGAAACTTAGGGCGACCACATGTTTATTGGACCTGTGTCCCTCCTGGCTTGTACTGGCATCCTGGGAGACGACACGAGGCTGGCTCCAGGAAATAGTGAATGCTTCCTTGAGTAAGGGGTTCTTGCCTACCATCTTGAAAGAGGCGGTGGTGAGACCTCTCCTCAAGAAGCCTTCCCTGGACCCAGCATTATTGGTAAATTATCATCCGGTCTCCAACCTTCACTTTTTGGTGAAGGTTGTTGAGAGTGTGGTAGCCCAACAGTTTCCGCGACACCTGGAGGAAGTTGATTATCTAGACCCACGCCAGTCCGGCTTCCGACCCGGTCACAGCACTGAGACGGCATTGGTCGCGTTGGTCGATGATCTCTGGAGGGCGCGGGATAGAGGTTATTCCTCTATCCTAGTCCTATTAGACCTCTCGGCGGCTTTTGATACCATCGACCATGGTATCCTATTGCACCGACTGGGGGAGTTGGGGCTGGGAGGCACCGTTCTGCGGTGGTTCTCATCCTACCTCTCTGGTCGGTCGCAATGTGTTGACAGGAGGGCAGAGGTCGACCTCGAGGCCTCTCTTATGTGGGGTTCCTCAGGGGTCGGTCCTCTCGCCCCTCCTTTTCAACACATATATGAAGCCGCTGGGTGAGATCATCTGTGGTTTTGGGGTGGAGTACCACTTGTACGCTGATGACACCCAGCTGTACATATCCACCCCAAACCACCCCAATGATGCCGCCGAAGTGCTGTCCCGGTGTTTGGAAGCTGTACGGATCTGGATGGGTGGTAACAAACTCAAGCTCAACCCTGCCAAGACTGAGTGGCTGTGGTTTCCGGCACCCCGGTTCAGCCAGATTACTCCAACTCTGGCCATTGGGGGTGAAACACTGGCCCCCGTGGAGAGGGCGCACAATTTGGGTGTCCTCCTGGATTCCTGGCTGTCCATGGAGGGCCATGTGGCGGCCGTGGCCAGGGGGGCGTTTCATCAGGTACGTCTGATGCGCCAATTGCACCCCTTACAGGACCGGGCTGCACTTCGCACAGTCACTCAAGCTCTCGTGACGTCCCGACTCGACTACTGTAATGCTCTCTACATGGGGCTTCCCTTGAGATGCACTCGAAAGCTACAGCTAGTCCAAAACGCAGCCGCGCGGGTGATTATGGGAGCCACTAGATGCTCCCACATAACACCGATCCTGCGTGAGCTGCATTGGCTTCCTGTGGCCTTTCGGGTGCGCTTCAAGGTTTTGACGACCATCTTTAAAGCGCTCCATGGCTCGGGGCCTAGCTATATGTGAGACCGCCTCCTGCCCCATACATCCCTTAGACCGATACGCTCCCACAGAGAGGGCCTTCTCAGGGTGCCGTCGACCGGAAAATGCCGACTGGCGACACCCAGGGGGAGAGCCTTCTCTGTGGCGGGTCCAGCCCTCTGGAATGACCTGCCCCCTGAACTACGTATCATCACCGACCTCCGCCTCTTCCGCCAATGTCTTAAGACATATTTGTTTCAACAAGCCGGCCTAGCCTAACCTCCCATGGGGACTTTTAGGTAGTTTTAAATTGGGTTTTAAAATTTGGTTTTAGCGCAGGATAGGATTATTTAATAGTTTTTTAAATTATATTTATTGTATTTTGTATGCTTTTTAAATTTCCTGTGCGCCGCCCTGGGTCCTCTGTGGAGAAGGGCGGGATATAAATTTAAATAAATAAAATAAATAAATAAATAAAATAACTGCAGGATCTTGGAAACGTGAGAATAGGATTAGCGCATAACACTACTGAAGAGTTATGGCAATAATGATACAAACTTGTTGATTAATAGAAACATTTACTTTCTGTAACACACATATATTATGCCTTGAAATTCCTTTCTTCTCTGAAACTGATTTCCTGTTACATTGTTTATTGGGGTCTGTAAGATATCTGGCAAATGTCAAAACCTGTGATTCTTCCTTGCCATTTGATCCATCTGCAATCCAGGAAGCAGAATTTATCCAGGAAAACAGCTATAAACAGCTATAAAACTGACATCTTTTGATATATTCCCATTCTGCCTGAGAACGCATGTAACTTTTGATCTGTGCTCTTCTAACAGGGTGCCAAATGGCCAATCGTGAGAACAAAGCCAGGGTCTCTAACTGTATAAGAAGATGAGCCTTCTCTGAGGGCAGGGCTGGACAGTTCTTCCTGGCATATCCTTGGGGTATGTTGAAAACAACTGGTGATCACGATCCTGTCTTTTAAACTTTGATCAAAGATTAAATGCAGATTGTTATTCAAGCCTCCGTTTAAGTCTCTTGTTTGGCTCATTGTGACTTGAATGGTTTCTATGAGTCTCAATGTATTTTCAAACCTTACACTACAATGCTCATATGGCTCAGTAGCTTAAAATATAGTAATTTGGCCCTTATAGCCCAGAGATGCCAGTCCTGATCTGACACTTAAAACAGGAATCTACTTGTAATGCTTGTTTTAATTTTCACAAGCTTATTAAACAAACCATCAGAAGAGACTTGTCCAACAAGCTGACTTTAGGTTGGGAGTATAATATGGAAGCAAGGGTTTTTGAGATCATATTTTACCTCACACGTGTAAAACTCGCCATGTCACGTTGCCGTCCTGTGACATTTCACAATGTTTTTCCCATTTGCGGAGCTGGGGTAGGCGTGGCCTGCATGTGATGTATCCGGCCCACAGGCTGCCAGTTTGACACCCCTGTTTTACCAGTTGCATTTTATTACAGAAACCTAGAATAGCTGATAGAGATGCAATCCAGTCTCTCCCCCCCCCCACATCCCCACACACACTACTGCTACATCTTCTTTCCTCTCGCCTAGGAATGCAAAAGGGGCGTTGGGATCTAATCCTTTCCATTTTTACTCCGAGTTGCAGATTCCTCTTTACTAGCCTTGATGAAGGAATCACTGCAGAATTCCAGTTTATGTGGAGGGAATTCTGGAAACAAAGCTTTGCAATTGGGTCTGAAAAACCACCTTCCTGAAACTTATAGACTAAAAAGCCAAAACTGTGCCTATGGCAGTCGGTAGGGAACTATGGCTCTTTTATGACTCATGGACTTCACTACCCAGAATTCCTGAGCCAGCATGGCTGGCTCAGGAATTCTGGGCATTGCAGTCCATGAGTCATAAAAGAGCCATAGTTCCCTACCCCTGGCCTATGGGAAGGGTACCATGTACCAGACCTCTTCCAAAAACTAAGCCGTTATTTGTTAGCAACTCATTGGAAAAAAAAATCTAGAACAGAAAAATATGGATATCAGGAAAAGAAGCAAGTACAGTACATAGCTAATAATTATTCACATTTCCATCTTGGCCCAACATGTGTTTCCTGAGATTATAAAGCCAATCATTCATTTAAGCTTCGGCTACAAAAGTAGAACTTTTTTCTTTCCCATTTGCTTCCATTAGTTTCTGTTCACACAAAATACTAAATCAGGTTGGTGACAGTCTCAGCATGTGCTGAATATAGAAACCTGATCATTTCCATGTTGGAAGGCCATTTTACCTGCCTGGTATCCAAGATTAATTATGGGGTAATGTCCACTCCGTGCAGATTACCGTGTCATCCGCAGCAGAAAGAACAAATTAATGTGCCGTCTTAGTTTTCCGGCTTCCACAATCGAGATAAGAACATTGCAAAATCGATAGTATGTTTTAGCTATTTTCCTTACGACTTCTACACAAAGATGCAGGAACATGTATGTGAAACACAGCAGAAAAGGATGGGAAGAGGTGAAACCTTCCCCTGTCCCACGGGTGTCAAACCCGCTGTGTCACATGACATTTTGCAATGTTTTCCCCATTTGTGGAGCTGGGGTGGGCATGAGCTGCAGGTGATGCATCCGGCCCACAAGCTGCCAGTTTGACACCCCTGCCCTATCCTGTCCCTGGTAGCCTTGATTGGGAGAAAGACAGAACTTCAAAGGTGCCTGGGATTAATAGCCAAACTGACTGCTCTTGGTATAATTGAAGTAGCCCTCCTCACCCAAATAACATCTGTAAGATCCATCGGGTAGATCTCACTTGGCCTCTGGTTGGGAGAGGTCATGATTGTGGTTGCCACTGCATGACTGAAGCCCTACTCCTTTTCACACGTGCCATTTCATATTTTTTAAAAAATGAGGAGGAGTGAGGTCTTGATCTCATGGCTATGGCCAGAAACATGATGATTTGATCACCATAGGGCAGTGATGGCTAACCTTTTTTGGCTCGCGTGCCAAAAGCAGGGGAAGCACAGGGGGGGGGGGGTTGTTGCGTGGGCGTGCCACACCCATAATGCTATGTGCGCGACCTCCTGCTTTTGGCTTGCTTTTTTCGCCCTCCCCAGGCTCCAGAGGCTTTCTAGGAGCCTGGGGAGGGTGAAAACAGCCTCCCCCTCCCCCTCCAGAGGCTTCAGCAGTTTCCCTGAAGCCTCCAGAGGGCTAAAAACGGCCTCAAAAGAAGGCCTAAATCAGCTGGCCAGCGCACACATGCGCACTGGAGCTGACAGGGCAGCACCTCGTGTGCCCTACGAAATGGTTCCACGTGCCACCTGTGGCACCCGTGCCATAGGTTTGCCATCATGGCCATAGGGCATCCTGGCCACTATTCCTTCGTGGTGCAAATTACCATAGGTGCAAATGAATGGAGCCTGAAGGATCATTAGTGTTCCCATGTACCTGCCATTGACTTCTCTCCAGCTCTCCCTGTAACTTTCTTTTATTTTGTCCCAAAGGTGCTTTTTCAAAAGGCAACTGGACTTTGTTTTTCCTTGAAGATGTTTGGCTTCTCATCCAAGAAGCTTCTTCAGTTCTTCAAGGAAAAACAAAGCCCAGTTGCCTTTTGAAAAAGCACCTTTGGGACAACCATGACCTGGATGACTGAGAATCTCCATAAACATTACTTTCCCTTTGCTATTTCTCTCCTCCTATTAGTGCCTGCCATCTTGTTACCTGTCTTTTCTTGCTGACACTCTATTTCTCCTGTCTTTTTCTGCCACCATCTTTCCCTCCCTTTCTTCCCCCTCTCTCGTTATTTTCCCCTCTGTTGCTTCCGAGAAGGAAGTTGGAAATCTAAGGTGATCCCTTACAGTCTAGATGAGAGTAGGAGGCAGCCGCATCATGGCCATACATTGCCCACCCCTGCTTCAAAAAGAAATTAAGAGGCAACAAGTAAGATTTATGAGAGCCAATAATTGGGTTATGGCATGACTCTTTAAGGAAGAAAGCATTCCTATCAACCTAAGCAGAAATGTCGTTTATGTAATGCGGGAAGGAGCCAAGTATCAAAGGGCACATTTTGATAGAGGACAATGGGGGGAAATTGGGAGTTATATTAATAGAAAAAAAAGCTGTTTTCTCAAGTCCCTCTCTCTCTCTCTCGAGAGCCCTAATTTCCCCGAATCTGATTCAGTGCTAATGCAATACCTCTCCAACCCACCCATATTTTACAGTTGCAAAATTTAGTGATCTAATTAGACCAAGCCATTAAAAGAGGAAGATATTGACTGATGTCATAGAAGCGACTTGGATTTTCTCTCAACCCCATAGGCACATCAGCAGCAAATGCACCAGGGGAAGGCATTTTAGGGTTGTTTTCTTTTTAAATTACTCTACTCTGTCTGATAGGCCACTATTTCTATTGCTCGTAAGCTGCTTTGAAAGGATTGTTGGCCTGAAAAGCTGGATATAAATGATTGTGTAATGATTTCATAATAGGGAGCAGGAATATGATAGGATTAAAAAAAGATGCCTCTGGCTGACCATGCAGCAACAGATTATATTCAGACACATAATTTTTGTGTTGTTTTCCATATATATATATTGGTCTAGAGGAAATTACAACTGCCTCACATGTAATACTTCCCTGGTTCGAATCCCAGTAAGGGTATGGCTAGCTGATGAGAGCTAAATAGCTCAAAATAGATCTATCCTAGTCTCCCTGATTTATTTATTGATCAGCTCAAAAAACCTAACACACATATAAAAAAGTACACAATGGAACTCATAGCTTTCTGTCTAGATGGTCTCTGGTGATGAGCCGAAAGGCAGAAAAGGAAAGCAGTATGCTTCCTCCCTTAATTGGGGCTTAACAGGATGTTGTGACACAAGCATATACTTATCCTGTTTCAGTTGATCAGGAAAAGAACCAGTTGGTCTAGAGGAAATTACAACTGCCTCACAAGTAATACTTCCCTGGTTTGAATCCCAGTAAGGGTATGGCTAGCTGATGAGAGCTAAATAGCTCGAAATAGATCTATCCTAGTCTGCCTGATTTATTTATCGACCAGCTCAAAAAACCTAACACACACACACACACACACACAAATGAATTCTTGAGGTGACTGATATCATGTTTGAAAAAGCAAGTTTTGTCCCCTGAGGGGAAAACTGACCTGCTTCATTCCATTTTCAGTTCAAAACATGAAACAAAGTACATCTCCCCCCTTCAGAAGTAAGTGTGTGTGTGTGTGTAAAATGTCCTTAATATTTAATCAACCAAATCCAGTTAGATTTATTTAATTGGGTGACAGCTTTCCAGCCAACAACCCAAAGGGATAATTAGAACTAAAAACCTATTATAAAGTAACCTAAAGGAAGAGCTTGCATTCTGTCAGAGTACAAAACCATTTTTAGTTGGGAATTTTAACAACATATATATTCCAAGAACGAAGCTATGAGATATTGCTTACATGTTGTAGCTTTAAGGCAAAAGAAGCTGCAATACACATAACATTTAAAACTGCCCATGTGTTAAAAATTAGGACAGGAATGGCTGAAAGTCTTCAGTATGACACCAACTCAAGTCATATTGACCAGTGTTCTCACAATTGTTTACCAATTGGTTAACTGAAGAATCAGGGATTTGGTTACATATCATACTTAGATGATAGATAGATAGATAGATAGATAGATAGATAGATAGATAGATAGATAGATAGATAGATAGAGATAGAGACAGATAAGAGATAGATAGATGGATGGATGGATGGATGGGTGGATGGATAGATAGATAGATAGATAGATAGATAGATAGATAGATAGATAGATAGATAGAGATAGAGACAGATAAGAGATAGATAGATAGATAGATAGATGGATGGATGGATGGATGGATGGATGGATGGATGGATGGATAGATAGATAGATAGATAGATAGATAGATAGATAGATAGATAGATAGATAGATAGATAAAAAAATCTATCAGGATCAATACTTTGAGCAAACCCTGATGTTGGAATTGGGTATCTAAACAAAACAAACAAACCATGCATAAACCAGTTATGGTTTAATAAACTAAGGTAATTATACAGTAGTTTCTCAATAAATCTTGCATAAACCAATCATAGCTTCACACAATATATGGAGCCAATCTATACCGGCTACTGTTTAGGCCAGTTTGTTGGAGCAAAATCTTCAGTCATTGCCTAGGTTCATGATGGCGAACCTATGGCACACGTGCCAAAGATGGCATGCAGAGCCCTCTCTGTGGGCACATGTGGAATCTTCAGTTGCTCTTCAGTTGTCCCACTGTGTGCTCTCTTCCAGGTTCCGGTGCTCCGGCGCATGCACAGATGTGCTACAGTTTCAGTATTTGGTGTCGAAAAGGTTAACCATCACTGGCGTAGGTACTACTTTGTACATACTCTCTCATCAATGATTTCTGAGATCCTCCAAAATGCCAACTTCTTGACATGCTTCCTTCCTGACCTCTGATCCCTAAGTCTGTTCAATATATTCAACTTTTTAAATTCTAGTTTCTCTACCTAAGAAGAAGATACTCATGGACCCAAAAGGATAATCATCTCAGATCCTGAATCGTTCTGAGGACTAAATGATAATCATCTTCCATGTCTCATGTTTTTTGTCATGATGAAGGACAAGACACTTATTATTCTGTGGTTAATCTTTGGTGAGATTCACAGCCTTTGGGGCTGGTTGGTAGCTCAACAGCTCAGGTCCTAACCAAGGACCTAGGAACTGTTAAGGTAACATCGGAGGATATAAGCTGTTCCAAGTACGGTGGTTTTTTGTAGAGTCAGAATGTTCAAGTCCAGTAAATTTAGAATTCCCAAATAGCGAGGTAGCCCTTTAAGTATTGCTCCAAGGGCTCCAATTACAATCGGGACAACACACAACCCCCCCCCCCCCTCACTCAACTTCAATTTGCAAGTCCTGGTACTTTGTGATTTTTTCTTGCTTATTTTCAATTTGTGCATCACCAGGTATTGCAATGTCAATGAACCATACTTTTTTTCTTTTCAACTATTGTTAACAGTATGTCAGGTGTGTTGTAGGCCAAGTGCCTGTCAGTCTGAATTCTGAAGTCCCACAAGATGATGATGATGGTGATGATGATTAGGCTATGCCAAAGAGGGATTATTTATTAACCCACTGAACCTTAATTTCCTAGTGTATAATGTTATCAGATGTGCTAGGACTAAAGCAGAACATCTCCAGCCAAAAAGGCCAGTCATGCTGGCTGAGAATAAATAGAACTTATTCTCAGTACCTTATGCAGCCCATCTAGAAGCCAGCAGATTGGGAAAAAGGCTACAATACAAATCCTACAAAGGCTTCAAAGAATCTATCTGCAAGACCACCTCCTGCTGCCAAATACCTCCCAGTCCGCTCCCACAGAGTGGGCCTCCTCAGGGTGCCGTCAGCCAGACAATGTCGGCTGGCAAACCCTAGGGGGAGAGCCTCCTCTGTGGCAGCTCCTGCCCTCTGGAATGACCTCCCCCCTGAATTAGACCTATGTCTCTTCCGTCGGGCCCTGAAGACACATCTATTTCGTGCAGCCAGCTTGTCATAGTCTTTTAATTGGGTTTTTATTTATTTATTTATAAAATTTATATAACCGCACCCTCTCCCCGAAGGGACCCGGGGCGGTGCACAGGAAATTTAAAAACAACACAAATACAAAGTATAAATAATTAAAATCGAATTAAATAGTTTATCCCTGTGCTAAAATTTAAATAGTTAAGACATAATCCCTTACAAACCCAATTAACAATTTATAATACAGACTGCAGACTAGGTAAATAACTTAGGCCAAACCGGCCTGATGGAACAGGAGTGTCTTTAATTTCTGGCGGAAGGTGCGGAGGTCCGTGGTTGTTCTGAGGTCGGGGGGGGGTAGGTCGTTCCAGAGGGTTGGGCCCACCACAGAGAAGGCCCTTCCCCTGGGCGTCGCCCGCTGGCATTGCCTAGTGGACGGCACCCGGAGAAGTCCCTCTCTGTGGGAGCGAATCGGCCACAGGGATGTATGAGGTAGGATGCGGTCTCGCAGGTAGCTTGGTCCCGTGCCATGGAGCGCTTTAAAGATGGTGATCAACACCTTAGTATTGGGTTTTATAATAATAGGCCAAACTATTTAATACTTACTAATTTGTTATTTTAACTTTTGTATTTCCTCTTTTTAAAGGAATCATCTTTAAAGGAATCATCTTTAAAGCGCTCTATGGCACAGGACCTAGTTATTTGCGGGATCGTATCCTGCCCCATACATCCCTTCGACCGATTCGCTCACACAGAGAGGGACTTCTCCGGGTGCCGTCCACCAGGCAGTGCCAGCGGGCGACGCCCAGGGGAAGGGCCTTCTCTGTGATGGGCCCGACCCTCTGGAACGACCTACCCCCGGATATTAGAATGACCACGGACCTCCGTGCCTTCCGCCAAAAAGTAAAAACCTATTTCTTTCATCAGGCCGGCTTGGCCTAATCTACGCTTCTCGCCCCAGTCTGTTTTCTCAAATTGTTTATTGGGTTTTAATGGGTGGTAATTTTAATGGTTTTTAAATTTTGTACAGGTTAGTTTAATTCGTTTTTAATTTGTGTGTATTGTATGTTTTTTAGTTGGTTTTTAATTTTCCTGTACACCGCCCCGAGTCCCTTCGGGGAGAGGGGGCGGTTTATAAATATAATAAATTAAATTAAATTAAATTAATAAATTAAATTAAATTAAATTAATAAATTAAATTAAATTAAATTAATTAATTAATTTTTATTGTGGCTGCTCACCGCCCTGAGTCCCGAGAGGGAGAAGGGCGGTATACAAATTAAATAAATGAAATGAAATCTTTGAAAAAAAGTCCAAAGTCAAGCATCCTTTTGCCCCTCTTTTGAAAAGGCAACCAAATGATTATAAAAGGTACTGAGTCATTCATTTGATCTTCTTATCGGTAGAAAAAGAATCAGATCATCAGATATGGAATGGCACTCATTTATTTCTTCATTGCAAACTTAAGGGGAAAGGGGTAACAAGAGGGAGGAATGCAGTAACAAACCAATGACTGTGCAGTTAAAATGTCCACCAGTGGCATTTTCCAGATTCTCCTCCTTAGGTCAATCGACTTCCTCCCACCCCCCCACCCCCAATTAAAAGACTCCACTCTCAAGTGCACGTGCGATGGGAAAGTGAAATTCATTTTGTGAAGAAAATAAATAAATAATTAAATAAATAAATAAATAAAAGAGTAAGACTAATTAAAATGAATAAGCTGGCAGTGGATTAAACTAACAACCCGCAGAGTTAGTAAGAGCTTCAAAGCCCCATGTGACGTCCTCCCCAAACTCCATTCAGGCAGAGCCAGAAGTGAAGCAGTGAAGCAGTAGCATCAGGGACCAAAGTCATAAGAGAAAATCCTGTGGCTGGCTGCAAAGACCCTCCCATTGCCATTCTTGCGCGAAAACGGTCTTTAAAATATTCCCCCCCCCACTGATTTTTGGCTCTCAGGGAGGCATGGATCCCACCCCTTTGAGATGGCTTCGTTGGTGTTCCGAAGAGGCGCCTGCACCAAACATCTCTTGAGAAGCGTAGGTCATGTAGAGAAAGCCATCTTCATCCTTGTTGTCATTGTAGATCTCTAAAATAGTCAGACTAGGACAGGGTAAGGTTTGATTGTTCACGAGTAAGTAGAAGGCTTGTGTAGCTGTGAGAGATAGCCGGGTTCTGGAAAAGGAGAAAAAGAAGAGATGTCAAGACACGATCAGAAGAAAGAAAAGGAATGGGCTGCTGGCTAGATTTGACCCAGCCCAGCAATCCATGGGGCGACCTTTTTAAAAAATATATATATTTCTTGTACAGTTCCCTGATACACAAATCAATAAAATCACAGTATGAGCAAGACAACCTCAAACCAACATAGCAAAAACACAATAAGAGAAAAAGCAAGAACACCCATTAATGTAATTTAAGAAGCCCAATCATCAGTAGCAGTTAAGCAGTCTACAAACACAGGTGTTTAAAAAAACATCTGCCAAAATAAAGAGGTTTTCACCTGCCTCTGAAAGGACTGGAGCATGTAAGGGCTTCTGCACACATTTCAAAACTGATTTAGAAGAAAACCTTTTGGATCTAGTGTGGAGGCCGCACCTCTATTATTCATGAAAAAACCCTTGCTTTTTTTTCCATGCACAAGCCTAAAAAAAAAACAATGCAGCTGCTTTTATGAGTTCCATAATTATTTGCTCCATTAAGCAGCAGCAGTAGCTTTTCGGCCCTCTTGCACGCAAGCTTGAAAAAGGACATGGGTGACTAAACGAAGAGGCTAAATGACTCAAAGAGATGCTTTGCTCACAGGAGGCCCGAATCACACATTCTAAATCCTTTTTGAAGTGGGGGTATTCCGTTACCATATACCCCGATGAGGGAAGGCAGCACCCCACCAATCAGTTTGGGTTGCAATGCATTCCCACTCCCAATAGGTTTACCTCAGGGTTGCCAAGATTGAACATTGTAGCGCTGTCACACCTGGAGAACAAGTTTTTAGTATCCAGAAAAGGGGTTTTCTAGAAGAGGGGTCTCAGACCTTTGCAACTTTAAGTCTGAAGGACTTCAGCTCCCAGACTTTAAGTCTCCCAGACTTTAAGTCTGAAGGACTTCAGCTCCCACACTTTAAGTCTCCCAGACTTTAAGTCTGAAGGACTTCAGCTCCCAGACTTTAAGTCTCCCAGACTTTAAGTCTGAAGGACTTCAGCTCCCAGACTTTAAGTCTCCCAGACTTTAAGTCTGAAGGACTTCAGCTCCTAGACTTCTCCAGCCAGCTTTGCTGGCTGGAGAAGTCTGGGAGCTGAAGTCTTTCAGACTTAAAGTTGCAAAGGTTGGAGACTCCTGTTCTAGAAAATTAAGACAAGTTCATCCTTGCCATGTTAAGTCACTTCAAAACTATAGGAAAGTATGCTGAACCTAAATGAGGCAATTACTAGGTCATCTTAGCCCTGGCCACCAGTGTTTTTCAAGAATATGAGTTTGGCTGACATCTTTCCTGATGTACTGCTCCTTCATAGAGATACTTCTTATATTCAGTTGACTTGAATAATTAGCAGTCCTGCAAAGCCAGATTCAAGTTCTTGCCCTATATCAGCAAATGGTTCTTATGTGGTAATTGGGAACAGCATATGGAAGCAGAGAGAAGTTTTGAGATCCATATTATCGAGATACATTTTTTTAAACTCTTGTTTCGAGAGTTACACACTCGTTTCAATAGAACATTTTGTCAGATGGAAAACATTGGATCTTATTTTAGAAAGGGTGTACGTTTGAACACTGTCTATGGCAGGGGTGTCAAACCCGTGGCTGGCGGGCTGGATGCATCACTTGCTGGCCTCACCCCTGCCTGGTTTAGCGAAGGGGAAAAACTCCCGATATGTCACATGACACCACCATGATGATGTGAGTCTGACACCTGTGGTCTATGGAGATTCTCAGTCATCCATGTCATGGTTTTCAACCAAAGGTTTTTTTTCCAAAAGGCAATTGGACTTCGCTTTTTTTCTTGAAGATGTTTTGCTTCTCATCCAGGAAGCTTCTTCTGAAGAACTGAAGAAGCTTTTTGGATGAGAAGCAAAACATCTTCAAGGAAAAACAAAGTCCAGTTGCCTTTTGGAAAAGCACCTTTGGAACAAAGAACCCAGAATCACTGCAAAGCCCATAGACAGTTTCTGCTAATATTAATGATCTGTTCTGGAGTAAGAATTATACAGGAGAATGCTCAAATTGTGAGTAATGTGGCTCTAACTTGAAAAGTAAAATCAACTCCCTTTCTTTAGAAACATAAAGGATATAAACAGGATAGCTTATATATAATGTTGTTTGCTTGAGGACCTCAGAATGAAAGGCAATATTCTTCCCATGGCCCAGTTCCAGTCCCCATCTACCTCAGAGTGAAAAGAAACTGAGACAAGGATATGTCTGGAGAAACCAAAAACTTGATTCGGTCCAACTGGGGAAGAGTCTTCTCCTTCCTGTAACGTTCCACTACCACCTGTGGATAGAGGAATTTATTTAATTACCAAGATGCTATAATTCATGCCCAATTATAAGCTTTTGAATTTTTGAAGGGCGGGGTTGGAAGTCATATTAGTGGGTAAGCTGACAGGTCTGTGCAAGCCATTAAAAAAAGATGGACATTGGGAGCTATGCAGAAATTACTCCCAAGTTCAGCAGAGAAATGAATGGGACAAAGTTCAGTAGAAAGATAAATGTTAGTGCAATCCAGGATTAAGGCCTATTGCTCCTGGAATGGCTTCATAGATGAGATCTTTTATTTTCAACAGCTTTCAGAAGCTCATTTTGAGCAATAGACCTTAGGTTCTGTTTATAACTATAGTTGAGGGTAGAGCTTTCTGGCATGTCAGCAGAGCTGTGGAGGGACACATCTCTGCCTTGGAGTTGGAAACCTAATATTGTTTCCCATTGATCCACCAACCAGCAGAGGGCTGAAGTGATATCTGTATACCTTTGAAAAAAAGTAAACCTTAAATCACATCTGCCCCACATGTGACACCAAGCTACAATGGTTTCTTCAGCTTGGCATGTCATGTAAACCTTGCCACGAAATCGTAGGTTAGCACAATATGCAAATGTCATGACAGCTGATGCTTATAACAATCCTATAAAATAGATGGGGACATTTTTAATCGTCACCTTAGAAGTAAGGATTGGAAATTTGATGGCTTGGTAGGTTATTAAGGTCACCATTAGGACAAGAACTTGCACTTGATGAGGTATACCGAAAGACAGCTTTCAACAGGTGTGGCTTATACAACATGTAACATTTGCTGACAGTACCTTCTCTATAAATTTTAAAGAAGTAAAAGCTCTTTCCTTCTTTATTATCCAGCCAGTGGTGGGCCGATTCGGACCAGTTTTGGTAGTTCTGTTGAGCAGTTGGCCTTGCCTACCTGCCCCTGTCCTGTCCTAACAGATAACAGATTAACAGAGTTGGAAGGGATCTTGCAGGTCATCTAGTCCAACCCCCTGCCCAAGCAGGAGACCCTACATCTGCCTCTGCCTAGGATCGAACTCACAATCTTTTGATTGTGAGGTGAGAGCTCCACCGCTAGGCCACAGCAGGTGTAGGCCACAATCCCATATTTCCGTGTTTTTCAGCTCAGCTGATTTTCAGCACAGCGGATTGCTGCGCTTCAGTTGTTTTACTCACTGGCGCTACAGTAGAAGGTAAATTTTAGATCTTAAAATGGATGGTTTTTGAATGCTGCAAGTGCAAAGTGTGCGCTCACCAAACCAGTTGTTAAATCAATTGCAGCCCACCATTGTGTCCAACCATCCAATATTCCAGGTGTGACTCCAAAATACCCATAGGACTGAAGTTTTGACAGCTTATTTCATACACTGCATGAAATCATGCTAGATTGGTTTTAGCTTATAAATTGTTATCTTAGTGTAATGCATCAACCCAAATCATCTCTAACTTATTCAATAAAGTATAGTTAAAGACTTAATGTCTTAACATAGAGACCAAATTGGAATCAAAACTAGAACTTTTTGATCCCAATTAAGTCCTTGACTATGTAGGAGAAACCCTACATTGACTTGAAGACTCTCTGCAATGCAGAAAGGCAACTAAGGCAGATTCTAGCATTTGAAGAATTTAGGTTAAGATCCATGGATTAGGCTAGGCAGATTCAAATCCAGGATTAGTTGATTTGATTATAGAACATCATCTGATCCCAAAAACATAGGAACAAAAATGTGTGAACCTTTTCCCCTCTTTCATTATTTTCATGTCACATTTCCAGAAGTTGAAATGGACATTAAAACTGAATCATGTAACAATCATTGTACTGTGGTGCTGGCATCATAGGAGGAAAGCTGTGCTTATTCCATGGTGGCAAAAATTAGGTAGCTTCTGGTAGCTTTTACCAAGTGTTATTAAAAGGCATAAGCTTTCGTGAGTTGCAGCTCACCATCAGATGCAAAGAATGTCTCAACTAATATAGGACTCTTATTGTGGTTTATTTGATAAAGTTATCAAAGTATCAAAATTAAACTATGATGTGGCCTATCACGTGAGCACAAAGAGTCTTTCAATTTCATTCCAAGTTATTCCATCCACCAGCATAATTCCATTTAAATGTCATAAAGGTCATTGTGGAAAGCTGGTCAAAGGTATAACCAAAGAGTAGTGTGTAGAAATTATTGGAGAAAAATCCCAATGCTTGGGACTCCTGGTTTATACTTTTTCTAAAAAGAATATCTGGGTTTTGTTTGCAAAGGGCTAGCAATATTAAGGTGACTTGGATGCTAAGTTTCAAATACAGCAAGAAACCTCAGGTTATTTTTCAATGTCTTTCATTTCTTTTGATGACTAATCTTGTGGCATTTCAAACAGTGAGAGTAGAAGCAGAAGGCAGGTCTCCTGTTTCTCATGTTAAGATAAGACTACCAAAATCAAGTTTTTTTCCCTTTCATTGCACTTGCATTTTATTATTCATCTAGATCAGGGATGTCCAAACTTGGGAACTTTAAGACTTGTGGACTTCAACTCCCAGAATTCCCCAGCCAGCATAGCTGGCTGGGGAATTCTGGGAGTTGAAGTCCACAAGTCTTAAAGTTCCCAAGTTTGGACATCCCTGATCTAGAGGGCATGTTTTAGGAAGTTTGTTATAGACAAGGCAGGAAGTTCCCAACATTGACTGAACCAAGTCAAGTCTATTCTGCAGTTTCCAAGCAAAATGTTGGGCGCATAGGAGCAAATTCTGGGCCTTCCACTTCCCCAAGCCACACTAATCTAGCTAGTTTGTGGTTTACCATGATGGGTGAATGTTAGGCTGATGTGACCCGAAAGGTAACATATTAAACTGACAAAAAAGCCAAGATATAAGCTGTTGGGCCTCATCATTATTGGGCCTCATCATATTGTTGAATATATGTCACAAGACAATTGGATAAATAGGAGAAGTTATTGTACAACACTGAAGCTTCTCCACAAAATAGAAGATCATTCTCCAATATCTTTAGTTAGTTGCATTGTTTCATTTGCTGAGCTCTTGGAAGTTACAGTGAAAGCTGAATCATTCTATCAAAAGGAGGAAAAGGGAATTTTGCTTACCGGAATTTTGTTGGGATACTTCCCTCGAATTTCTGTTGTCTCATTTATCCGAGTTGCTAAAAAACACACCGCAAAACCCAGACATGTATATTCACACTGTAGCTATAAGAATTTAGGAAGATTCAACCCATAATATATATTTATTTTGCCCCAATTTCCTTCAGAAGTTATCAAAATGCTTATCTGCATAAACCAAGTTGTTCCACCCAAATAGAGATGTTGAAATCACTAACTTTTACCGTGTTTTAGCCTAAGAAACAAGTTTTTTTAAAAAAATGTGGAGTGGTAAAACTGGAAGAAAAATCACATAAAAATATGCCACTGTGGTCCTATAGATGCTACAACACCCATAATCTCACTATGTCAAGAAATTATTTCATATACTAGTTGGCACTGTTCTCCACCTCTCTCTGAGACAGGTGGAATCAGAATTGCCCCATTTTCTTTAACAAGATTCTTGTATTCTATTTCCAACAGTTTCTTTAAAGTCAGTTGGAATGCCAACTGTCAGGAAATGTTTCCTTTAGTTAATTCTTGCATACTATGCAGCTCCTATGAATTAGCAGGTAAAACAAAGAGGTTCAAATGTTTTACACCTCATAGGACTTTCTGGATCAATCCCCATGTTGCAACCTAATCTAATTTGCAAGGTTCATGTAAAGAAAATAGAAGAACAGCGAGCATTTGGATGAAGGAAAAGCAGAACTGAAATGTTAAACAGATCTAACAGCCGCATTTAGGAAAGAGAATCCAAAAATACAACGTAAAATGGATGAGTAGATTAGAAGCAAGGAGGAAAATGAAAGAAAATTAGGAGTTTCCATGATAGTCTATATTATATAATCCTAGTCTCCCTTTGAAGCAACAGTCCTTTTACCAAAACTTTTCCTCTCCTTGAAGGGACGGTTTTCACACTGGTATCTTTGCATCTTCAGCATGTTGTAAAAGGTATTTCTCCTGCCAGATCATACAACTCCTGCTTCCCTAAACTCCTTCCTTTCCTACCTCCGTTATTTCCATTTAATATAAGTCTAAGCAGCTCATTTATTAAGGCAAAGTTGGGGGTGGAGCTTTTTGAGGAAGTGACAGCTGTTTGTGGGAAGGAAGAGAAATCCAACTGCAATAAAGCAACTTGGCTACAGGTGAGCTTCCAAGTGCCTTACCTCGCCTGGATCAGCCAAAGGATAAGATCTTAAAGAGGTATGTAGGAGGAGCACATTTCCATTTTGCCCCTTAAATCTACTGCCTATGCATTTTACAATACATATATGAACTATGCTCTCATTGCTTCCCGTCTTTCTCTCTACACAGAAATACATGCATAAGGGTGGGGATTAAGTGTGGTTCTCCACCAGGGATTGATTTTCAACTTTTAGTAGCCTCAACCATCTTGGTTGATGTTGATTGATGTGGGGAACAGCCTCTTAGCAACCTGGATTTAGTACTTTGGTCCTATTCTGACAAGAAAAGTGGGAATTTTAAGCATGTGTAGGACTGGGTGCTATGTTTCTGCATAGTTATGCATGAATAAACTTCCAGTGAACTCAGGGAAGATTAGGACTTTGCAGCTGTGTTTGGTTTCCATGCAGCTGAATGTGATGTGTGCATAATCAGAAATAAAGAGAACTAAATTCAATAGAGCTTACTCCTTTCTAAATCTGTTAAATCCTACAACCTTATTCAGCTTGATAAAGGCATGGTTGCAGCTTTAGGAACCATTTCTGCAAAGGTATGCAGAGCACAAGGCCAACTGAGGAGGCAGTGAAACCATTTGCATTCAGGGAAGTCTCTAGAACAAAGGGCCTCCCGGAACAGTTTTGGGTTTTTTATTATTTAAAAGTATTTAAAAGATAAATAAACTCATACGCTTGATGCTCCTTCCGATTCTCCTTAGCTAAATGCACTGCAGCATCCAATTTTGTTGGCATTTGTTGAGATTTTCCAGGAGTGAATCTCCCAATTTGATTTGATTTGATTCAGATAATTAAAATACATGGATGAAAAGTATCTGAAGTGGTCATGGATTTGGATGTATTCGGTTTGTAAAACCAATGCATACATTTCTTGAATTAGTTTGATAGTCTAAATTCATAAACCAGTGAATATTCACACAACCCTATTTATCTCCCAGATCATAACTTTCCACAGCTTGCATCAATGATAAGATCAAGCCCTGATGCATATTAGGCTAATACACTGATTTGAAATCAATGGATCAATCAATTGATGAAATATTAGTATTCAAAAGAGTCAAAGAAAGTGGTCATATGAAATCAAGATTCCTTCTATGATACTTGATATTTTGTCTAATCATGCTGCCCAGCTCCCAATCCTCTAAAAATCTATAAGCATCTGTGTCTAAATTTCCAGAATCCCAAAATGTTATAAGAACCCAATAATATTGATTGCCACGCTCATACTATGGATTCCATGATTTGGGGAGGATTTCAACTCTGATTCCACAGATTACTGCCCAACTTTCTTACTGGATGCATTTTTTCTTTACTTTTTGATTAAAACCATTCTCTCAACCATCTTGTGAAGCTGGAAGCATATTAACTTAAAAGCACAAAGGAACTTGTTTGTGTAGTAGGAATTTGAAACTCCTTCTCCTTGGGTACAGCTGTAAATCCAAAATCTAACTCATGGTACCCAATAAAAGATGATTTCTTAATTAAACAATTTCCCATATACTAGAAGTAACAGGTATGTTACTCCCTCATTTACTTACTTACTTAATGAGAATAGTTTGGACACTTATGGGAACAAGGAGTAAGAATGTCAGGTAAGCAAGTATATCAGGCCTCTAAAATTATATTCAAGGGAGTCTTCATGTAAATTGTATTGCATAGAATTCAAATGTTGCATTAAAACCTATGTTGGGGAATTGGTGGTATTCCAGGTGTTCTTGAACTACAATTTTGAGCATTCCTTGCCATTGATTCTGCTGGATGAGACTGCAGAGAGTCATATGCTAAAGTGAAAATGTATATCTAGATACCTTACGGCACTTTCTACTTCACACTGTTTTCACTCAGGCCTCTAGTGAGTGATTGAAGTCCCTCTTTCTTTTTTTTCTTCATTCCCACCTGGGCTTGTTATCTCTGACACTCTGACGCTTGTTATCCCCTGCCCCCCCCCCCCCCCGTTTTTTTGGTTTAAAGCAGGGGTCTCCAACCTTTGCAACTTTAAGTCTGAAGGACTTCAGCTCCCAGAATTCTCCAGCCAGATTTGCTGGCTGGAGAATTCTGGGAGCTGAAGTCCTTCAGACTTAAAGTTGCAAAGGTTGGAGACCCCTGCTTTAAAGGGTTGTTAACAATTTGCAAACTGCCAAGAGTTGCTGGGAATCAGGTGGCATATAAATTTGATACATTATTATTAGGGGTCACATAATCAGTGAGATGTTTAGCCTTGATGGGCAATTTTACCCATCTTACCCACTTGAGTGGTGGCTCAGTGGCTAAGACGCTGAGCTTGTCGATCAGAAAGGTCAGCAGTTGGACGGTTCAAATCCCTAGCACGCCGCATAACAGAGTGAGCTTCTGTAACTTGTCCCAGCTTCTGCCAACCTAGCAGTTTGAAAGCATGTAAAAAATGCAAGTAGAAAAATAGGGACCATCTTTGGTGGGTAGGTAACAGCGTTCCATGAGCCTTTGGTGTTTAGTTATGCTGGCGACATGACCACGGAGACATCTTCCGACAGTGCTGGCTCTTCGGCTTTGAAACGGAGATGAGCACTGCCCCCTAGAGTCGCAAACGACTAGCACATATGTGGGAGGGGAACCGTTACCTTTACTTTACACACCTATTGAGCCTTTCCCAAGACCCTGGGATAGGCATATGTTGTTCTTTAATAATAAAAGATATAATTGCAGGATGTAAACTGTTCCAAATAAAGCTGCCTTTTGCAATTGACTGATGATTTTTTTCAATGGTCATGGTATTCAATTAGTGCTCCAGATATTTTGACATTCCACAGACCAGTATTAGTACTGGTATTTGTCTTTGTTTTCTATTTGCAGATGTTTGTATTTTGTGGTTTTTCCTAGTTTTTCCCCCTCTTTTATTCTGCTTTCTTAATAATACAGACTTTTTAAAAAATCGTATCAATAAGGAAGATTATTGATAAGAAAGGGATGTTGCATGGCAGATGCTTGTCTGTTTGAATCCTAAAGTCCCAGAGCACTTTAGCTTCTTCATTTGCTATTATTTTGTCTGTTTTATGACCCTGCAAGTTCTTGCTTAAAAGCAAATGGTTTTTCTTACACTGTCTTCCAATGGACCATAATTACTACTCTGTCATGTCATTGTTTATTGTCAGTCCATGGGATTTTCTTCCAGCAGCTAACTAGGTGGTGCACCAGTGGTCAGTTTCAAAATTTTTTAGAACCTCTTCTGTAGGTGTGGCCTGCTTTGTGGGAGTGGCTTGCCTGCCATGTGACTGGGTGGGAATGGCCAACTTGTAAAATGTGGTGAAACTCACTTAACAACGCTCTTGCTTAGCATCCAAAATGTTGGCTCAGCAACTCTGGCATTTGAAGCACACAAGTCTTAAAGCTGTCGAGTTACAAGACCCTTGCACCCTAACCCTTTAGGAAAAAAAACCCCAGGGGTGTTCAAACTTGACAGGTTTAAGACTTGTGGACTTCAACTCCCAGAATTCCTCCTCTCACTCTTCCTCTTGATGATGTTCAGACGGGAGGGAGTAGGGAGCTGGAACCAGTTCTAGACGGCACTTAAGATTGATGGAACCTCTACTTTAGAAGAGGTTAGAACAGGCAGGAACCCACCCCTGTGGTAAACTGATGATGTTACTCAGGGGTGGGTTGCTGCTGGCATTACTGCCAGTTTGCAACCTGTGGACAATGTCTGTGTGCGCGCTCTGTTCAATGTAAATTTATTATTTATTTTATTTATTATTATTTATTTTTATTTATTTGATTTATATCCCGCCCTTCTCCAGAAGGACCCAGGGCGGCGCACAGGAATTTAAAATACATACAAAATAATACAAAAAATTTAAAAAACCTATTAGATATCAGTCCTGCGCTAAAACCAATTAAAATCCCCAATTAAAACTATCTACATTAGTCCCAGCGGAGGTTATGTTAGGCCGGCTTGATGAAAGAGGTGTGTTTTTAAACACTGCTGGAAGAGGCAGAGGTCCGTGATGGTCCGGAGTTCTGGGGGTAGGTCGTTCCATAGGGCAGGGCCCGCCACAGAGAAGGCCCTTCCCCTGGGTGTTGCCAGTCGGCATTGTCCGGCCGACGGCACCCTGAGAAGGCCCTCTCTGTGGGAGCGGATCGGTCTGAGGGATGTATGGGACAGGAGACGGTCTCGCATATAACTAGGTCCCGAGCCATGGAGCGCTTTGAAGATGGTCGTCAAAACCTTGAAGCGCACCCGAAAGACCACAGGAAGCCAGTGCAGCTCGCACAGGATCGGTGTTATATGGGAGTGTCTAGGAGCTCCCGTAATCACTCCTAGAGCACCGCAGCTTACATTTACAGTGAACTCTGCATGCGTAGTCACTAAAATCCAAAATGGTGGCAGCCAAGCGGCAGCGAGGAATTGGGGGCATGGCAGGCCAGGGTTGCTGCCAGTTCTGCAACCCAGGCCTGAATTCCACTACCGTTCGGCCGAACCAGGCCAAACTGGTAACAACCTACCTCTGATGTTGCCTAGTTTGTAATGACACATCTGCAAGAAAACCACCAAATTCAGAGAGCACCATGTTGAACTCTGAGCTATAAATATTCTCTTCCCTAGGTGGTCCTCTGTTTCTTCAACTTCTTTGCAGAGGTGGCACTTGCTTTTGGTTGCTCAATCCTGGGCTTTGTATGTATTTGTTCTTAAAGCTTGGTGTGATGCAGTCAGAATTAGCCAATGTGTCACTTTCTTCAACTTTCTTGCTGTTAGCATTGCCAGGTCATGTTGTGATTTCCTTTGCCTGCTATGTTTTAATATATTGGCCCTGTAATACTTTGCCTTCCCATGTCTCTGTTCTTCATTTGATCTTCCTTGTAACCCAATTTGATTTCTCCAGTACTCAGGAGGCCTTCGTGGTATACTAGCTTTAGTGCACCTTCTTCACTGTCTTTCAGATATTTTTCCAATGCCCCTTTTTTATTCTTCAGCTATCTGTCTACTTGCAACATTCCATGCCCACCTATTTTCCTTGGTAGAATCTATCAACATCACATGGGTGTATATTAACTGACCAAAGATTTCAAAAGGGTAGCTATGTTTGATTATTGTTGCAAAACCAACACTATTTTGGTACAATAAAACCTTAGCAATTATTATAGCAAAAGTTTTTATGGACTGCAGCCCACTTCATTAGGTGCTGTAGTTCATGAGAGATTATTTCAAACTAGCATTACGTGACTGTTAGAGACCCTTTGTTTTAATCTAAGAGAAAAGGTATCTGCATCATCTATAATAGTCCACAAGGATAAAGTTTTAGAGTAATCTTTTCAGTGGTGGGCCAGATTTGGAGAATATTTTTTTTTTTCAGAAAGGGAAACTTTTCCCTTTCTGAAATCTAAAGTCAGTAGCACATTTCAGAATTCTAACACATGTATTCAAATGCGCCTTTATATGCAGTACTGCACTTTTATTTGACAATAAAGGATCCTGAAAATGGCAACATTCATCTCTACATAGACTTCATTTCAAATTTACTAGTTTTTCCTTGTCCGTATTCCCTACTGAAACACGCATCCAAGCCATTTGCCTTCTGATTTACTATCCACTTGGAAGTAGACAGAGATGGCTGAGGCTTAATAGCAAGTAGGGGCATAATTTGTTAGTAGGTACACTCCCAGACTTACCACAGAGATACAGAAGTTTAGGATTATATGCAGTAACATACAGCACATACTCTGTTAAACTTTTTTCTCTTTTTTTCATGGCTTCAAGTCAGTGTTGACTTCCGGCAACTGCCTGGAGAAACCATTGCAGTTTTCTTGACAAGATTTCGCAAGTGGTTTACCCTTGCCTCCTTCCTAAGACTGACAGGGATTGGCCCAAGGTTGTCCAGGTGGTTTTGTGGCTAAGATGGGACTAGAACTCATGGGCTCCTGGTTTCTACCCTGGTACCTTAACCACTACTGTAGCTCTTTCTTTTAACCTAGAAAAGCTTTGTTACTTATGATTCAGGCATCACATCAGGGATGGGTTCCTGCCAGTTCTAAGCTCTTCTATAGAAGAGGTTCCACAAATCTACAGTGCCGTTTAGAACCGGTTCCAGCTCCCTCCCCCTTCCCGTCCACCCATCATCAAGATGAAGAACGAGAGGAGGAATTCTGGGAGTTGAAATCCACAAGTCTTAAAGCTGTCAAGTTTGAACACCCCTGGTTATTTTTCTCTAAAGGGTGAGGGGTGCAAGGGTCTTGTAACTTGACAGCTTTAAGACTTGCGTGCTTCAAATTCCAGAGTTCCTGAGCCAACATTTTGGTTGCTAAGCAAGAGCATTTTTAAGTGAGTTTCACCACATTTTACAAGTTGGCCACGCCCACCCAGTCACATGACTGCCAAGCTACTCCCACCGAGTCACATGGCCAGCAAACCACTCCCACATGGCCAGCAAGCCACTCCCACAAAGCAGGCCACACCTACAGAAGAGGTTCTAAAAAATTTTGAAACTCACCACTGCATCACATGCACTCAGGTCATATTTACAACTTTCCCTACTATGAATCGGATAAGCTTATATGGGGTACTGGAGGAGAGAGGGATGCCAAAATCTAGTGGTAATGTACATAGATGATGAAGTTCCTCAGAATGGGATCTCCTATATCTTCCTTTTAATTTGTAGCCAGCATCATCTGCCAAACGTTCCTTTCCATGTCACCCCCAATCTTGTGTTGACTTGTTAGGTGGTTGGATCAAACATAACTTGGTCCATGGCAACAACTATTAACTTATCTCTGGTTACTGCTTTCTGGTCCTTGTCTGATCTGGAAGGATTGTTTCCATGTCATCGCTTTTTATTTGCTAGCTGAGGTCCTGATCTGGTGGCTTCCTTTTGTTTCTGCTCCTTCCTCTGAATGCTCATGTTTATCTTTAAATTGTATTTCTCTGTTTATCCCAACATTGTATTTCTTCTAACAAAATGTACAGGATCAGGCAGTGCTTTCTGGAAATGTATCTTTCTATCATTAAAGTTTCCAAATTACTGCCTCTCTGTGAATTTTCAGTTTTTGTTCTACTTTTTTTTTTTGCAAGAGAAAAAATATCCCAGTAGGTAGCATGTAAATGCCACATGAATTATGAATTACTGATTATATATCCATCACTGTGACAAATTGAATTAACTGAGATGACTTCAGTGGATATGCTTTGACATTGTGATGGAGGCAGGAGGATTTCCCATGGCAGATTCAATGAGCAAGTTAAATGTTCCCAAAATGAATGGGAAAATTTACATCCAGCCTTTCCATGGCATCCATCCACCACCACCACAATCCCAAATATGGTAGGGAGGCTCTTTAACTTTGCTTCCCCGCCCCCAAAAGATGCTTTGTTAAATTCTCCCCATCCTACGTATGAACCTGTTGTGGCCCAGTCGGCTCCGGATAAGCTGCTGATGGATTCCTCTAGTGAGGAGTCCTATGAGTCTGCTCTAGAGGAGGAGGCTGAGAGTAAGATAGCAGAGAGCCCAGCTAGGCATCAGGAGGCACCTGGGGCTTGGTGTAGTGGGGAGGAGGAAACCAAGTTTGTCCCTGATGTCAGGCTAAGAAGGATTGAGAAAAGGCAGCGTCAATTAGAAGAGAGACGCAACCGGAGGAGATAATGAGTATCAGCTGCCTAATTGACTGGCCCCTCCCAAGAGGCTTTAAAGGAAATCCTCTGTGAAGAGTAGGTTTGCAGGAAACAACATATCATCTGAAGAGCCAAAGCTTTCGTGTATGTCAAGTTCTTTTGTTAAGAATCTTCAGGCCTAGTCAAGGTCAGTCCGGGCAAGCTGCCAAGTATCAGTCAGTTTAGTCATTTGTCTTGTGAAGGAGGGAGTCAGAACAGAACCTATTTGCAAATCTGGTCAAATCCTTGTGAAAAAACAGTGAATGGCATTTCATGTGATTGCAATGAATTCAACAGATTTCCATACTTAGGACAGAGAGGACTGTATCACATACTCTGAAAGTGTGAAAGACAACTTTATAAAATGAGTAAAGTGTGTGTGTTTGTGTGTGTGCAAGGAGGGGCAATCCTAATTCAGGATCGTCATTCAGAACACATAGGAAATTGCATCCAGGTTTGTGAGAGTTAAGGATCCAGAGCTCTTGGCCTCACATTCTTCCTTCAATGGTTGAGTTTTTGTCTAAATATGTATATATCAAATTTTTCCTATCCCATTTCTGCTATGATTTTTTTTAAAAATAGAACCAGATAAGATTTTCATCCATAAAGAGAGTTGGCCTCTGAGCCAGCTGTGCCTATAGAGATTCTCAGTCATCCAGGTCGTAGTTGTCCCAAAAGTGCTTTTTCGAGAGGCAACTGGACTGTCCAGAGAATCCAGTTGCTTCTTGAAAACGCACCTTTGGGGTGAGGCAGCTTCTGACATAACTGGGGAAAGGAAAGGAGATAGCCAAGCGCTAAACCAGATCAAAATTTCCCCCTTACCCAGCCCGTTATTCTCGTTTTAAGGCAGGGGCTCATCTCATCCAAAGAGGGTCAAACTTTGCTGGTGTCTTTTATCTTCAAGGCCCCTTGTAAAGTAATGTTATCTTGACATTTTAATTCTGCTCCTTTCAGGCTTGTGATTTAACAAGGAAGCTGATTCCAAGCAAAGCCCATAAACCATCTGGGAAGCTCCTCATTCAGATGCGCAAGGAATAATTCACCACCGGCTGCCGAGTAAAACAAAATTGTCTTTGAAATACAAATAATGTAAAGGTCATTTATATGAACCAAATGTACCTTTTGTCATGCAGGATGGAATGAAAGCGTCTCAACCCAGCTTCTGAATAGGCCTGAACAAGATGGCTGCTGGGGTAACGTAAGGGTTCTTGCCAGGGGTGGGCTTCAAAATTTTTAGCAAAGGGGTTCTCTGCCTGCTTGCTCGGGTGGGTGTGGCCATGGCGGTCATGGTGGGCATGGTGGGTGTGGCCTAGTGAGCCTCCTGCACTACAGGAGGGGGCTGTTGTCCTCCTGGGCTCCGGAGGCTCTTAAGCCTCCGGGAGGGCAAAAACAGCCTCCCCAGGCTTCAGAGGCCTTCTGGAGGCTGGAAATGGGCCTGTTTCTACATTGAAGCTCCAAATCCGTCCCTGAGCAACATTTTGGTCTTCAATGTACAAAATATTGGGGTGAAAGAATCTCAGGGGGCAGGGTGGACCAGAGGACAGGCATATAGGGTAGCAAATCTGTTGCTGCCCAACTGGATGCATTTAAAAATGAACCCTAAACACAGGGGTGGGTTTCAATTTGTTTTTTACTACCGGTTTGGTGGGCGTGGCTAGATGGGGGGTCATGTGACCGAGAAGGCATGGCCAACTTGACATCACTCATGCACACTCAGTCACGTGATGCCCAAGCCATGCCCACCGAAACGGTGGCAAAAAGTTTTGATGGCGTGTGCATGTTTCCAGCCTTGCCAGAGCTAAGAGAGTGCCTGCAAACTATCCAGTAACTATCCTGAGGAACACTGCAGTTGCAAAAAATGGGTGGAAAACGGGCCATTTTCTGCAAAAACTGCAGCATTTTTGCCTCCCCACAGGCCTGCTGAAGACTGCAGAGTGCTTCTGGGGGCTGGAGAAGGCAAAAGCGCCTCCGTTTTGCAAAAAACGGCCAGTCTCTGGGACGTCTCTGGGACTGACATGCACACACCATTAATAAAGGGGGGGAAATTGCATGTTTTCAATTATTGTTCTGTGCATGTGCAGAACAGAAAATAAAGATGGTGGCGCCCAGGATAGAACTGGTACGGTCACATGTCTGGCTGAGTTACTACCTATTTAGTCGAACCGGTCTGAACCAGTAGGAACCCACCAGTGGTGGGTTTCAATTTTTTTTAGAAAATCTTCTGTCGGTGTGGTCTGCTTTGTGGGAGTGGCTTGCTGGCCATGTGACCGGGTGGGAGTGGCTTGGCAGTCATGGGACTGGGTGGCAGTGGCCAACTTGTGAAATGTGGTGAAACTCACTTAACAACGCTCTTGCTTAGCAACCAAAATGTTGGCTCAGAAACTCTGGCATTTGAAGCACGCAAGTCTTAAAGCTGCCAAGTTATAAGACCCTTGCACCCCTCACCCTTTAGAAAAAAAAACCCCAGGGGTGCTCAAACTTGAGAGCTTTAAGACTTGTGGACTTCAACTCCCAGAATTCCTCCTCTCGCTCTTCCTCTTGATGATGTGCAGACGGGCGGAGGGAGGGAGCTGGAACCGGTTCTAAACGGCACTGTAGATTTGTGGAACCTCTTCTATAGAAGAGGTCAGAACTGGCAGGGACCCACCCCTGGAACCCACCTCTGTATAAACCTCTGAAAGT
The DNA here is from genome assembly GCA_039707465.1 of Rhabdophis nuchalis. Taxonomy (NCBI): domain Eukaryota; kingdom Metazoa; phylum Chordata; class Lepidosauria; order Squamata; family Natricidae; genus Rhabdophis; species Rhabdophis nuchalis. The sequence goes on from CM077646.1 coordinate 186,628,298, forward strand.
GATGTTTCCTAGTGAATTTAATCACCTCTCTATTTTCTTTCTTTCCCTCTGCAGTTTTATTTCTTTCCTTTACTTCGTCCTGCTGTCAGTTGTTCCTTTCTCTTTCCCTTTCTTGCTATTGCTTTCTTTTGCTTCACATGAGTCCTATTTTTTTTTCTTTGTTTTGCTGCTCCCAATGGAAGATTTGGGAGGGGTGGGTTTAATATATGACCGTGAGTGAATGGTTTGTAGGAGGCACAGACAAGAGTTAGTATATGCAAATTGGGGATTGTTAATTTTAAATGGGGTTTCTTATTTTATAAGCAGACAATTTTCATCATTATTTAATTGATGATGATTAGCTTTCCTCGCCCTGCTGTATTTGGACTAAGGCTTCTGGCAAGTGCCTCTGCATCTACACACATATAAATATGATACACGCTCACATTTATTGAGGAGAAGAAAATTTCCCTACAGAATTGCACAGTGTTTGTTAGCACACACCAAGGCGAAGCGCCCGTGAAGTGAACCAGTTGTTCAGCCGGTAGGAACCCACCCCTGCTGCAAAAGCCAAAAGAGCAGTACAAAAATTACTGATGCTTTTTGCAAGTGCCAGGAAAGCCTTAAAGGAGGCAAATCAAGTGCCTAAGACAAGTCAAAGATGCTTCACCAGGATGCTTCACACAGGCCTAATCAGTTAACTAGTGCTACGCATTGGAGTCAATTTATGTTTCCAATATTGTGTAATATATCTTTTGGTTACCTTGTAAAAATGAAAAATACATAATACACAGTGCCTTAGGATAGGGATTTATAAATCCATTGTCTACTTCAGTTCAGTGAAATGTTCTAGGTTTCTTTCACTTTAAACTGGATACAATAGGGAAGAAAAATATTTTGTTGCTGATGCATTAACTGTCAACAAAACTTGTACAATGGTGGGACTTGAGAATAGCACTAGCGACTATGTAGAACAGTGTTTCCCAACTGGAACAAGTGCGAAATGTGTGGATTTCAACTCCCAAAATTCCCTAACATGGCCAATGTTGAGAATTCTGGGAGTTGAAGTCTACAGTTAAAGTTGAAAAACAGTGAATGAAGAAACAAATAATAATAATAATAATAATAATAATAATAATAATAATAATAATAATAATAAAGTTGAATTTATTAACCGCTCCCTCTCCCCACAGGGACTCGGGGCGGTGCACAGGGAGAATAAAAACAATAAATATACAAAATACATACAATTTAAAACAGATTAAACTAATTCCTGTGCTAAAATCCCTTTAACTAAAAATCTCCACTAAATATAAATAAACATTAAAAAACCCATAGAGAGAGAGACTACCCTAGGCCGGCCAGGCGGAAAAGATGAGTCTTCAATTTCAGGCGGAAGGAGCGGAGGTCCGTGGTCGTTCTAATATCGGGGGGAAGGTCATTCCAGAGGGTCGGGCCCGCCACAGAGAGAGCCCTTCCCCTGGGCGTCGCCCGCTGACAAAGTCTAGTGGACGGCACCCGGAGAAGTCCCTCTCTGTGGGAGCGAATCGGCCGTGAGGATGTGTGAGGCAGGATCCGATCCCGCAGGTATAATAATAATAATAATAATAATAATAATAATAATAATAATAATCTTTATTGTCAGTGTACTAAAATTACAATGAAATTGGTTAACCGAACTAGCAATCCAGCTCTGCATCCCTGCTTCTGCTTCCACTCTCTTCGCCGCCTCCTAGGACAAACAACGATCCATGGAGAGCCTCTTACTATGTCACTCGGTATATTATGAGACTGCTGGAAGTCGCTGGTAATATCTAGTCGACTAGAAGATCCAATCTTTAATAACTCCCTGCGGGTATAAACTAGTTTTTGCCTAACTCTACTGTGACACCAGGAGCTCAAAGCCGCAGCATCTAAGCGTGCCGCCATCTTGAAAAAAAAGATAGATTAATTTTTATTTTTACTTTAAGAACAGCTTCAAGTAAAGCTGTTCTTGTTGGTTGGGCTAGGGCACATACCTCAACTTAATATTTTTCAGTTCTGACCTAGGATATGTAACTATGTGAAATGCAATGAAGTCCAAATTCCTTCCTTCCAAGAACATCTTTCCTGTCTCTTTTACCACTTTGGGTGTTGAGGGAGATACAAAGTTTTGTTCTTGTTCTTCTGGTGGCCTCAACCATTGTTAATTGATGTTGCTGTAGTGTTTCTTTGATGTTGCCTCTCCATCCTCTTCAGCGTCTGCCTTGTGTTCTTTGACCTTCTCCTTTTGTATATGCCTTGTACGGTATGGAATCTCAAGACATTCTCTCCAGGTGAGCAAATTGCTCACCTTTCTGTTTTTGTATGCCGTATAGAATTGGTTCTATGCCAATTCTTTCTCTTATGGTCTCATTTCTGATTTTATCTTTTCTGGTCACTCCAGCAGCTTTTCTCAAACATCTCATTTCCATGGTGACTAGCTTTCATTTATGTTTTATTGGAAGTGTCCCTGTTTGGCACTGATGACATAGGATGGGGATGAATATGCTTTGCATGAGATGCTTCTTGGGGCTGATCAGTACTGCTTTATGTTGTAGGAATGGAGCTACCTGTCCCAATACTTGGTTTGCCGTACTGCATAGTATGCTAATCTCTTTGTCCGTTTTACCATCCTGGGTGAATTTTGTTCCTGAACTTTGATACTTGTATCATGCTTGTTCCCTCTGCTGTATTATTGTTTTATTTTATTTTATTTTAATCACATTTATATCCCGCCCTTCTCCACGAAGGACCCAGGGCGGCGCACAGGAATTTAAAAATATACAAAACGATAAGTACAAAATTTAAAAACATATTAAATTACAGTCCTATGCTAAAACCAATTAAAATCCCCCGACGGGAGGTTAGGATAGGCTGGCTTGCTGAAAGAGATGTGTCTTTAGACACTGGTGGAAGAGGCGGAGGTCGGAGATGGTACGCAATTCAGGGGGTAGGTCATTCCACAGGGCAGGGCCCGCCACAGAGAAGGCTCTTCCCCTGGGTGTCGCCAGTCGGCATTGTCCGGCCAATGGCACCCTGAGAAGGCCCTCTCTGTGGGAGCGGATCGGCCGAAGGGATGTATTGTGTTGAAGGTATGCCTTTTTCTTCCAATTATTTTATTTATTTATTTATTTGTCAAACATATACGAGATAACAGGTATAAGTATAAACATGGACATAAGCACAGGAAATGAGTACAAATAAATGGGCACAGTCCAACAGGAACGGAAGGCACACTAGTGCAGGCCCCATTACAGACCTCTTAAGGAAAGGGGTGAGGTCCATGGTAGACAATTTAAGGTTAAAGTTATGGGGGTTTGAGGATGTAGCAACGGAGTCAGATAGAGCATTCCAGACATTGACCACTCTGTTGCTGAAGTTGTATTTTCTGCAATCAAGTTTGGAGCGGTTTATCTTGAGTTTGTATCTATTGTTTGCCTGTGTATTATTGTGGTTAAAGCTGAAGTAGTCATTGACAAGTAGGACATTGTAGCAGACAATTTTGGGTACTATGCTTAGGTCAGACCATTGGTGGCGTAATTTAAGGTTGTCCAAGGCCAACTTTTCAAGTCTGGTGGTATAAGGCAGGGGTCTCCAACCTTTGCAACTTTAAGTCTGAAGGACTTCAGCTTCTTCAGACTTAAAGTTGCAAAGGTTGGAGACCCCTGGTATAAAAGATTCTGTTGTGAGCAGAGAAGTGGAGGACTCTTCTTGTGAAATACCTCTGGACTTTCATTACTTCTGTTTTCTCTTTGCTAATTCTCATATTGTTCACCTTGCATTCTTGGTTCACAGATATAAGATGTTTTTACCATTTCTTAGATGTACTTGCTATTAACCAAGCAATGGGGCAATTTCTGTCACAACCAATGGATCAACACTCGACTGATTAACAAAACAAAACAAAAAAGGCCCTGCCCTTGCAGGAGAATACTAGGAAGAAGAAAAAAACATTGTCTAAGTCATATTTCTTTCCACTACTTAGTAGGGTTGTCCAAGGTTATTCCCAGGTTTACAGCTATCCTGGACTCATTGGGAACTCACAAGATAGAAAGTCGTAAATGTCCTGGAGCCTTTCCCTTATTAATGGCTACAACTATTAATCCAGATTAGCTATTAGTACAATGCCAACCTCTCTCTGACAAAAAAAATGTTCCTTTCTCTGCAAAAGGGAGCTCTCTTTTCCTGCTCATTGTACTAAAAGTGCTGGTATGGTATTATTTTTTCCCCTCTGTCACATATTTATCCATGGCTATGCAGTTGATCAAAGGAAGCGGTGAGAGCTGAATTCTAGTACGATACTTTTCTTTATGAACCTCATTGGAAGCCAGGAAGGAGGTGGACAGCTGAAGACAATTTGATATATGCCTTTGATTATGTGCATCGTTTTGACTCCTAGCAACCACATCCATAGCAATAGCACCTAGACTTATATACTGCTTCTAAGTGGTTTACAGAGTTAACCCAACCATCTGGGTCCTCATTTTACTGGCATTGGAAGGAGGGAAGGCTGAGTCAACCTTGAGCCTGGTGAGATTCGAACTGCTGGCAGTCGGCAGAATTAGACTGCAACAGTGCATTATAACCGCTGTGCCATCACAGCTCTAAATAGATTTTCTCCATGAGAATGTGTCCCTAACCAGTTTTTCCAGCTTTTCCAATGGTGCAGTCATCACCACTGTAACTGAGTTCATTCACTTTTCTGGTCATCTTCCTCTCTTTGCTTTCACCTTTTCCAACATTTGAGCCTTCTATAGGGAGCTGGATCTTTACCAGAGGTGGTATTCAGCAGGTTCTGACCAGTTCTGGAGCACCGGTAGTGGAAGTTTTGAGTGGTTCGGAGAACCAGTAAAGACCACCTCTGACTGGCCCCTGCCCCTGTCTACTCTCTGTCTCCCAAGTCCCAGTTGATCAGGAGTAAAGACCACCTCTGACTGGCCCCTGCCCTTGTCTACTCTCTGTCTCCCAAGTCCCAGTTGATCAGGAGTAAATGGGGATTTTGTAGTATCCTTCCCCTGGAGTGGGGAGGGAATGGAGATTTTGCAGTATCCTTCCACTGGAGTGGAGAGAAAATGGAGATGTCACAGTATACTTCCCCTGGCGTGAAGAGGGAATGGAGATTTTACAGTATCCTTCCCCTGGAGTGGGGAGGGAATGGAGATTTTGCAGTATCCTTCCCCTGGAGTGGGGAGGGGATGGAGATGTCACAGTATCCTTCCCTTGGAGTGGGGAGGAAATGGAGATGTCACAGTATCCTTCCCTTGGAGTGGGGAGGGGATGGAGATTTTGCAGCATCCTTCCCCTGGAGTGGGGAGGGAATGGAGATTTTACAGTATCCTTCCCCTGGAGTGGGGAGGGAATGGAGATTTTGCAGTATCCTTCCCCTGGAGTGGGGAGGAATGGAGATTTTGCAGTGTCCTTCCCCTGGAGTGGGGGAGGGAATGGAGATTTTGCAGTGTCCTTCCCCTGGAGTGGGGAGGGAATGGAGATTTTGCAGTAGCCTTTCCCTGGAGTGGGGAGGGAATGGAGATTTTGCAGTATCCTTCCCCTGCCATGCCCACCAAGCCACGCCCACAGAACCGGTAGTAAAATTTTTTGAATCCCACCATTGGTCTTTACATAATGTGTCCCAAGAAGGATAATTTGAGCCTGGTCATTTGTATCTTCAAGTGAGAACTCTGGATTGATTTGTTCGATGATTTACTGTTTTGTTTTTTGGGCTATTCATAGAATTCATAGGAGTATTCACTACTCTTCCTGTCTTGGCACGCCATAACTCAGAAAAGGCCAGAACCCCTCGTGCATAGAAGAATTACAACACATAGCAAAACCAAATGCAGAAGAATGTTTTGGGTTAGCTCTGTAATTATTCCTAATTGATCTTTGAACCAATATTTATCCAACCTGATTTTAATGGTCTGGTGCAAAGAATTCCTTCAGCCGGTGTCTTGTAAAATAACAAGCTTTCCTCAGCACCTCACTCTCCTGTTTTGTAAGTCCATCCCTTTCGGTTGGAGCCTTCCTGTTTTATATTAAATGGTGCATTCTGCCAATGAAAAGCATCTTCTCTTGATCCTGGTTTTGGTTTCTTTCCAGAAGTCTATGAAGGCATTTCTCTCTCTCCCACGTCTGTCCATTACAAATGGATTTGCTTTCAAAATTCATTATTGACTCCCCTATAAACCATAACTGATTGGCTCTTAACCTGTTGTAGCAGAGGACACTTTCAACAGTTTCTTCCAAAATATAGAATGTGATTCCCTTCATATGTATAGAAAAAGCTTGTTAGTTAAAGATGGGAGCCTCTTGTCTCGTCCTGTCTTTTCGTGCTGCATCTTATCATCTTTGTTAGGCTTGACACATCTTAGAATCAATATTATACAATTGCCCCAGACTGACAAGAAGAATGGGAGGATGGGACTTGCTATCTCTCTGCGTATTTGTGGATAAAGGAGATGGAAGGCCATTAACTTCTGGATATGTTTTTTTTCTTCTCCTTAGTTTGGCTAAGTTTTTAAATTTCATTGCCGGATGCTAAAGCTCCATTTGTCAGAGCCTCGGGGTGCTGTTTGAAGCAGATTTCTTAATCCTGCTGCAAGGAAGAGTCATTTTAATTGAAGGTTGGGGGCACAGCTAAGGTCCTCTATATTTATTTTCCTCGCTGGGTTCCTTGATTTTAATGATGATGTGACAGGCAGACTCTCCACTTCCCTCCTCTTTGATGTTAAGTGGAAAACTGCAGCTAATAGATTTCTGACTGTCAGATGGATGCCTGAGACATAAAATTTTGGTCAGGAAGATGTAATATTGCTAAAATAGATGACAAAGCTATGGCGACAGCTCCCTGTAGTTTTGTTTTGGCACATACCTGCCTATTTATTTCAAGCCTTCCCCCCTCCCTCCTGAGAGTGCTTTCTTTGTCTTCTGAAGCTATTCCAGAGTAAACAAGCCATGAATCAGGTTCAATATCCACACAGTCTGACCCCATGGAAGTGCAGGGCAAGGAATTCCTTCCAGGTACTTGTAGATCAAAGCCCATTAAAAAGTATCTGACAGAGACACTTACTTTTGAATGGTGTGCTCTCTGGATTTAGAGATGAAGAATCTACAGTATTATACACATGGGAATGTGAACTCACAGCTGCCAGTTCTTCGCTGGTGTTGGTCTTCACACGTATCACAATCCTCCCAGGAACTTAGGATGTCGTAACGTATCAATGTAGTATATGCGCAGCTATACCAGGGGTCTGCAAAGTTGGCTCTTTTAAGACTGGTGGACTTCAACTCCCAGAGTTCCCCAGCCAGCATAGCTGGCTGGGGAATTCTGGAAGTTGAAGTCCACCAGTCTTAAAAGAGCCAACTTTGCAGACCCCTGAGCTATACCATTGCAATGTGACCTTTTGCAATTGGCAGAAGGAAACATTTTCAATATGCAGATTTTTTTTGATATGGTGCCCAGTGTGCCAGGGACTATTGGAACCACCATGGCCAATTTATGCCATAATCTTTCAACTTTGATTTTCAGAACTTGATACTGTATGATCTTCTCCAATCTGTCTTCTAGACCAGTGGTCCGTGGTCTGTGAGAAAAATTTAGTGGTCCGCAGAAAAATGATTTGCATTTTTTATATTGCACTAAATATTATTTATCTTTTAAAAAGTCGTATTAGTGGTCCATGGAATTTAAAATTATGAATTTAGTGGTCCCTGAGGTCCGAAAGGTTGGTGGCCCTTGCTCTAGACTACCATCCCTGGTATTGCTAGATCAATTATCCATACTTTCTTATTTTTAGCCATAGTTAAATCTGATGTAGTTTGAACCAAGACTTTATTTGCTTGTATTCAAAAATCCCACAATATTTTAACGTGCTCGTTTTCAACTATACGTTCCCACCAGTTTTTCATTACTGGCACATTATAATTTTTACATATGTACCATTGAGTTATATCATTGCTTATAATTTATTGCTATAATTATTTGGACTGAGGAGAGAGTGATCAGGCCAAAATCATCCAGCCAGCCTCCATGCCTAAGACGGGACTAGAACTCACAGTCTCCTGCTTCATAGACCAGCAACTTAAGCCTTACAGAGGACTGGATCTCAATTTGCTTGGGAAATTGATTCAAAGAACTTCTATGCTTCTCTTACTTCAGATTTGCAAGCACACATTTCATTGTGCATTTCAGTGTTTATCTTAATATTTATTTATTTATTGCTTTTCCCCCTCTCTTGGGGTGAGTGATATGTTTTAATACCTGGAAGTTTACATCGTATAGGAAAATATACAGAGCAGGGGAAAACTACGGTTCCAACTTTAGTTGGAGTGAGATTGTACATAGTTTGAATTTTGAATTTGAATTTGAAGCCCTACAAGCAGGGGTAGGCTTCACATTTTTTTGCAAGGGCTTCTCTGCCTGGTTTCTGGGGAGGCGTGGCCATGGTGGGCATGGCCTAGTTGGCCTCCTGCACCACAGCGGGGTGGGGTGGGGGGCGTTTTTGCCCTCACTGGGCTCTGGAGGCTTTCTTCGAGGTTCCGGGAGGGCAAAAATGGCCTCCCCAGGCTCGGGAGGCCCTCTGGAGACCAGAAATAGGTCTGTTTCCGGTCTTCCCAAACTTCTGGTTGGCCCGTTTTTCGCCCTCCCAGAGCTTCTGTGCACGCCCTGCACTTGCCTGCATCCAAAACGGGCAGCATGGGGACCCCTGGGAGGGGAGGGGCAGGATGGGCAGGGCCAGCCAGGAGTGGGATTTGGGGGTTCTCTGAATTGCACAGAATCTTAGCTAGAAGTTCTTCTGAACCCTTGCAGACCCCCAGCAGTTCACCCCTGCTACAAGTATTGTTTACTCCAATAGCTCCAGCCAGGTCAGGGAGAGATTGTGAGTGCTCTGTATTCATAATTCAGTTTAAACCATCCAGAAACCTAACTAAATGATTAACTCACACAAGAGCTCTGGAACGCTTTCGAGTACCAGTACTGGAATCCATAAAAAGCTACCGTGAACTGGCTGGAAGAAAGAAAATCCTGCTGCCAGCATACTGTATTTCAAAAAGCTGGCAACTGTAGCTATATCTCAGTTATGACTAATTTGATGGCATATTGATGGCTAGGAGATGAAAAACAAAAGCAAGAGTCGCAAACCTTGAGCAGAAAACTGGTCTTTATTGATTGGTCTTATAAAAACAGATTATGCAGTGATCTAAAATGACAGTCGATGCATCGCCCATAACTCTTCGTTTAATTAATGTATGCATTTAATTGAGGCCCATAAGACAGAAGGTAGATTTTCACTGCACAGTAGCAATGATGGCGGTGTTTTCGTTTTCTCCTTTTTACTTTTGCCACCTCAGCTTGCAGAATTTATAGGAACGAAAGTAAATTAGACAAGAAAGCTGAAGCATGACAATGAATATTGTCTTTCTGTATTATTTTTCTTTTGGACTTAAAAAAAAAACTCCACAGCTCTTGGACAAAAATAACAGTTTAGCCGCTTCATGAAGTAGTAAACCAGAATGGGAAGGAGGATTTCTCAATTTTTTCCTTGCCTGTTTATTCTAAAAATACCCCCTACCGGGGTGGTGAAAGAAAATATGGGGTAAATCCAACCATGCCTAATCCTTGGAGAATACGTATTCTCAAACTCTGTTGCCTAAAAGCTTCAGAGCTGAAGGGAGGAGGCCAAAAGCTAAAGAAATATATTGCTATATTCTAGACTTTGGCTCAAGCCTTTCAAATTCCTCCAGCCCTCCAAAGAGGGGCCATTTGTCGGAGATTCATCTCTCCCATCTGGTCATCACAAGATTCTTCTGAAGGAAGGTAAAAGCCACAGGTATCCCCAGGAGATGGTTAACAAAGTCAAGGTGGAAGGGACAGGCATCAGAGTGCAATGAATCAAAGCTCTGCTCCATGTGGGTCACCTACAGCAGAGGTCCCCAACCTTTTTTTCACCAGGGACCGGTTTCATTTTAAAGAAAATTCTGCGGACCGGCTGAGGGGCTCAGCAGTCATGTGACTGGGTGGGCATGGCCAACTTTGAAAATGTGAAACTCACTTAACAATGATCTTGGTTAGCAACCAAACTTTTGGCCTCAACTGTGGTCATAAGTTCTTTCTTTCTTTCTCTCTCTCTCTTTCTTTCTCTTTCTTTGTCTCTGTCTCTCTTTCTCTCTCTCGCTATTTCTTTCTTTCTCTCTTTCCCTTTCTCTCTATTTCTTTCTCTTTCTTTTTCTCTTTCCCTCTTTCTGTATCTTTTCCTGTCTCTTTCTTTCCTTTCTGTCTCTTTCTGTCTCTTTCTCTCTCCCACTTTTTTCTTTCTTTCTCTCTTTCTCTGTGTCTCTCCTTCATCCGCCCATTTCTGTCACTCTGTGTGTGTGTGTGTGTGTGCGTGTGTCTGTCTGTCTTGCATTCATTCATTCAATCACTCCTTCTGTGTCTCTGTCTATCTTTCTCTCCCTCCCTCCCTCTGTCTCTCTATGTGTGTCTGTCGTCGTCATCGTCGTCCCGTCCCCCCCGCCCCCAGCCTCCTCATCCCGCCTGCCAGGCGTGGTCGCTCGTTCGCTCGGTCAGGCTCCGTGGCTGGATAGGAGCCGGGCTGGAGAGGAGGAGGAGGGAGGGGGGGCAGCCCATTGGGAAGAGCGCGCGGGAGAACGCAGGAGGATGGTGGGGGCTCTTCCTCCACCCTCGTCGACGGAGGGACTCCTTGCGCCGCCGGAGCAACCCGCCAGTTCCCACCCCAGCCCGCAGAGCCTCCGCAGTCCCTGGATGAAAACGAGTGGCCGGCATGCCAGCAGGGGAGGGAATCGGTGGCCGGTCCGGCGGCGTCCAGGAGTCCCTCCGTCGACGAGGGTGGAGGAAGAGTCACACTCCAACGGTGCGAACAGCCGCGCCTGCGTTCTCCTGCGCGCTCTACTCAGGGGGCAGTCCCCTCCTCCCTCCCTCCTCCTCTCTAGCCTTGCGGCCCGGCTTCCATCCAGCCACGGACCGGCACCGGTCCGCGGCCCGGGGGTTGGGGACCCCTGACCTACAGAAAAACAGGCAGAGGGTTGATCACAATTGTGTGGTTGCCATCTTGATTTTTTTTTAAAGTATCCAGCAGACAATCCTATGAAAAGGGCTTTTCCTGAATTCTCCTTAAGGTTCCTCTGCAGCAGCAGTGAAATTCAATTTTTTTTTTGCTATGGGTTCTTGGTGGACGTGGCAGGGGAAGGATACTGCAAAATCTCCATGTCCACCCCACTCTGGGGCCAGCCAGAGGTGGAGCTCTCGCCTCCCAATCAGGAGGTTGTGAGTTTAATCCTAGGTAGAGGCAGATGTAGGGTCTCCTGCTTGGGCAGAGAGCTGGACTAGATGACGTGCAAAGTCCCTTCCAACTCCTTTAATCTGTTCTCCGAACTACTCAAGACTTCCGCTATCGGTTCTCCAGAAACTGTCAGAACCTGCCGAATTTCACCCCTGCTCTCTGGTGTCATCAGTGTAATGCTGGAGGTCATTCAAACCCAGCCTTCTCATTGCTTTGGGTCAAAGTTGGCTGTTCCTCTAGAGCTTACACTTACACAGAGCTTACGCATGGCTTTGCCTTGTCAACACAGCAGCCATTGTGGCATGCCTTTCCTCCATCCCAGATTTGCGGGATGTCTCTTGTTAAAAAGTTCATGCCATGTTTAGCCACACTGGAAAACAAAAGCTCTTAAGGAATTTGCTTTGTCATCTCATCAAACTCTTATCAAAGTGTGGAAGTGCAACATAGAAACTTCACGAACAAGATCACGTGAAGTGTTAACACCACTTTATAATGCCTTGGTAAGGCCACACTTGGAATACTGCATTCAGTTTTGGTCGCCATGATGTAGAAAAGATGTGGAGACTCTGGAAAGAGTGCAGAGAAGAGCAACCAAGATGATTAGGGGACTGGAGGCTAAAACATATGAAGAACGGTTGCAGGAACTGGGTATGTCTAGTTTAATGAAAAGAAGGACCAGGGGAGTCATGATAGCAGTTTTCCAGTATCTCAGGGGTTGCCACAAAGAAGAGGGAGTCAAGCTATTCTCCAAGGCACCTGGGGGCAGGACAAGAAGCAATGGGTGGAAACTAATCAAGGAGAGAAGCAACTTAGAACTGAGGAGAAATTTCCTGGCAGTTAGAACAATTAGTCAGTGGAACAGCTTGCCTCCAGAAGTTGTGAATGCCCCAACAATAGAAGTCTTTAAGAAGACGTTGGATAGCCATTTGTCTGAAACGGTGTAGGTTTTCCTGCCTAGGCAGGGAGTTGGACTAGAAGACCCCCAAGGTCCCTTCCACTCTGCTATTGTATTGTACTTCCGAAAGGGCAGAGCTTGGCAATGCCTACCTGATGACGGAGATGATTGTTTCACATCCAAACATCCCAACTAATCAGCTTTCGCTTTGACGGCTTCAGCAGTTCCATTCCTGCCCCCATCCTACCATATATAACGGAGTGAAAGGACAATCTGTCATCCTTTTTTTTTCTGGTGTGTTTCATATACATATTTAATATATTTTGCTGTTCGGCGATATATGAGACTGTATTACTTAGCCATAAAAATCTCCAGGAGATGTGCTCGTCACTGGTTTGGAAAATTACATTAGCAATATATATTCCATCTGTGTAGCGACTTGGCCCATTACAAATTTATGCCCTTAATAAATTTTGTTCTTGAAACTGAGTTGGTTGCATAGGGGAGGCTCCCAGAAGTAGGGGGAGAAGAGGAATTCTGATCTCTGAACAATAAACCAATAAATATTATGTGTTCCTCTCAAGTTTGCTAATAAAACAAATTGATTATTTGTCACCTTAATTCTGGATAAGAGCCGGTGTTAATTGCTTTCATGAACAAAACTTTTCCTCCCCCTTCCCATTTTCAAGCTTCTTCCCCCTGTTTTAAATTAGTTCATTAAGAATGAGCATCTATTATTTAATAGCTTAATTTCCAAATATTACCATGATAGCCAAGCCTTACATGGGAGTCTCAGGTCTGCATAGAAATGTTCCAATGGTTTCATTAGCAGGCCTGATTAAATAAAGATGAAAGAGAAATGGATCTCTATTAACAGGGAGGAGTGTATCAAGGAGAGACAGCATCAAAAGAAACTTTTAATTATGTGACAGGTTAAACTTGAGTCCAATATAAGCTTTGCCCTTACTGCCCAAGCAGGCCGTATCTCCTAGTTTTGGGGGTGCAAAAGAGAAACCCACTGATAGTTCTTGACTTATAACTGGTTGCTTAGCAGAAATTATGAGGGACCTCTCCACAGCTACTTATGACTTGGTTCCTAAGTTACAACAGCAGGAATGAAATAGAATAGAATAGAATAGAATAATAACTTAATTGTCACTTTGAATGTACGCTAATTGGCATATATTAAAATGAAATTGCATTGCATACAGCTCTCAAAGGGTCACCACTTCCAATATGCCCTATGTAAACATGACAAAATAAAATTAATTATGCATATACCCACATATATTATATGAAATGGAGAAACAACACAGTCTAATTCGGATGTGTACATGTATATGGCGAGAAAAACGAATCTTGTGAGTTTACCAGACGTATGGCATAGAGCAGGGGTCTCCAACCTTTGCAACTTTAAGTCTGAAGGACTTCAGCTTTGCTGGCTGGAGAATTCTGGGAGCTGAAGTCCTTCAGACTTAAAGTTGCAAAGGTTGGAGACCCCTGGCATAGAGAACACAGCTGTTACAGATCCTGGTAGTCCTGCTAGAAACTCTTTGTAACCTCCTCCCAGAGGGGAGCAACAGAAATGGACTGCTGTCACATGATTACATTTTGGGTGTTTGGCAACAAATCCCCATTTACAGGCACTTGCACACATCCTGCAATCATGTGACTGCAATTTGTGATGTCCCCCCCCCACCCGAAACTGGTGCTTATATCTGATTTTCAGCCAAAGCTGCCTATTGTCTAAAATGGGTTTGCGTAACAACCTTGGCATTCACTTATCACAGCATTTGCATAACAACCACCATAAAAGGGTAAAATCGGGCATCATCATGTGATGATCCACTTAATGACTGGCACAATGTATGACTGTCATTCTGGGCTCAATTAAAGTAGTAAGTAGAGGCCTTCCCTGTATGAGGCAGCAAGGAGAAAAAAGGCAGTTAGGAACGAGCGATTGGCAGTTGACACAAATGACAAAATATTCTGAAATGCGATTGTTATAACAAATTTCATTGTCATTTCCTCTTCTTGGGTTATTTCAACTTTATCTGAGATAAAGAAAACGATAGTTCTCTGAGAATTCCCAGTAGTTTACCAATCTACAATTACCGGGATTTATTAGTGAAAGCCAAGTCAAACAGCAAGGAAAGCTTCAATAAAAGATTGGAAAGTTACAGAGAAGGCATCCTCTCTCTTTAGAGGTTTTGTGATGTATGATGTAACATATTCAGAAATGTTATTCAGGGACTGATAGAGAGAGTGAGAATTATGAGGAATCTTATTCAGGAGTTTCATCCACAGGATATGTGAACGCGGGTGAATCAGAAATTGACTTAGAGAAGTGGTGCTCAACCATGGCAATTTTATGCCCTGTGGACTTCAACTCCCAAGATTCCCCAGGCAGTCAAGAACTCGACAGGTGTTCAAGTTGTCAAGATAGGGTAATGCTGGCTCAGAAAGTAGCTCAGATGAAATAGTATTTTTGGGGATAGCACTTATCCCTCACCGCTAACCTATACCAGACTGCTGGAAATGGGAGGAACACCCTGGTGGATTGGTGGTGAGTGAAGAAGTGTGCAATATTCCCATTAAGTGGGATTTCCCACTAACTTCCCCATACATGAGAAAAACACTTCAGATCCAGTGCAAATGTACTCGCTGTACACCAGATCCGAGGCATCATTCCTGCTTAGGGTCTTAATATTGCACATCTATAAATATAAAACTTCAATGCCTCTTAAGTAGCAGACTGGGAAAAGCCAGCAAGAAAAGACTTATCTTAATGAAAATAATTGTTCTACCAAGTTAGTAATCAATAATGAACTCCTCATTGTCTATGGAGCACCTGGGACACTAATTGGTGGGCAAAGGATCTACTACCAGGCAACAATGGCTAAGTTTAGCCACAGTTTGGCATTGGTTCTGTAAAACTAAAAACACATATACTAGTATATTCTTGTTTTCCCTTAGGTAATTCAGGTAACCTTGTTCCTGCGTCATCTTGGCAATTAGTTAAGCATGTTGCTCCAGAATGAATTTGGGTTGTTAGAGACCACCAAGTCCAACCCAATGGCAAAACTAGGATTCTAACCACTGTTAGTAGCATCTGCTATATATCTACCTATTTTCACTGTCGGTCATGATTTGCTTTTACCAATCACAAAATCCTTGTTCAGAGCACAATGGCTTCCGCCAGTTTATAACTGCAATGCAAAGTTGGGCTGCCAAGATTCTGCATCAGAGACCAGAGTTCATCCAAAATTTTGGGAAAAGGGAAAACAACAAGGGAAAAACATGGGTGTCTTTCCACCTAAGAGATTTGTCACAAGCAGGAGCAACTCAACGTGCATTTCTATTGCTTAGAGTTAAAGTGACACACAGCCAAGTGCCTTGCCTGTCATATATAGTGACTTGTACCTAAAGCAGCTTCTTGAAGAATAAGTAGAGTTCTCCCAAATAGGATATCCATGGAGATATACTTATTTTAGAATCCATTATCATAGGATTATCTATCTATCTATCTATCTATCTATCTATCTATCTATCTATCTATCTATCTATCTATCTATCTATCTATCTATCTATCTATCTATCTATCTATCTATCTATCTATCTATCTATCATCTATCATAAGTAAAAGGTAAAGGTTCCCCTTGCATATATGTGCTAGTTGTTCCCAACTCTAGAGGGCGGTGCTCATCTCCGTTTCAAAGTCAAAGAGCCAGCAGTGTCAGCATGACTAAATGCCAAAGGTGGACAGAACGCTGTTACCTTCCCACCAAAGGTGGTCCGTATTTTTTCTACTTGCATTTTTACATGCTTTCAAACTGCTAGGTTGGCAGAAGCTGGGACAAGTAACGGGAGCTCCCTCTGTTATGCAGCACTAGGGATTCGAACTGCCGAATTGCCGACCTTTCTAATTGACAAGCCCAGCGTCTTAGCCACCGAGCCATACACACAGATATATTAATATTTATTCATTTGTCCATCACATTTCCACCCATTCATCTCACTAAGTGGCTCTAAGTGCTTTGCAATATAAGGAACATCTCATAGTATAAAACATAATTAAGAGATAAATAAGAACAAAGTTAAAAAAGAGAACTTAAAAGGTCAAGTTAAAGATATTAAAAGATAAAAAGGCAGAGAATATACTCTCACAACATCAACCACCCAGAGGGTCACATCCCACCTTTGAACCTCATGCCAATTGTAGGAGCCAGGTGTTCAGAAAGCCAGAAGATGGGGATTGCCTCACCTCTGGGGTTCTGATGTTCCCAAGTGGTGTGGGAAGCAACAGACGAGAAGGACCTTTTTCTGGATCCCACCAGTCAAAATTCTTTAATTGACAGGACACACAACAGGCTCTCCCTCCCTGACTTTCATTGGATGGTACAATGAAATTGGTACAAGACAATTCCCCAAGTAGATATATTCCTCATAGATTTGATCTAATCATGGGGTAGATCCATTGAAACTCATAGGATTTAATCTATCAGGGGGGAAGTTTCCCTCCTGTTTTTCAGTGCAATTAAATTTAAATGCAATGACTGTGGTCTCTGCATGACAGAATTCTTTCCATTATAAACAAATTGTTACAAAGACATTTATTATATTCCCAGATCATATGCTTGGCCTATTCAGAAGTAAATCCCATTGTGTTTATATAAAAAGTCCTCCAAGTACACCAAGGTCTTTAAATTGCGGATTCCAAAGAATTTCCCAAAAATTTATAAGAAAGCAATATGCCAATTGCTGTAAACCATGAATATTGGTTCTTTATAAACTATGGCTCCCTTACTATGAGTAATTATCATCCTCCAGATCTATGGGTTTTTTAATAGTTACTTTTTAATTACGACTCTTTTTTAATCCATTGTTTTTAATTAAGTGTTATGCGCTGCCCAGAGTCATTTTCAAGTGAGATGGGTAGCTATGGAAATATGATCAATAAGAAATTAATCAAATAAAACTGGTTATTATCTATTGCTGTTTTAGAACAAGCAATTTCAAAGCCATGGTATCTATCTGTGTTCAAAACCACTTCCAGTGTTCTTGGGGTATCTTAATTATTTATTTATGTATATCTGAGCTTGTCCCAGTCAGCAATGAGATTAAGAACAAGTAATCCTGAAGTTACACCAGCAATTGGGACCTGGTTTCAGGGCATAAGTCATTAGAGTCATAAGTTGAGGCACTCACTGGACAGGACCCAATTTTATGACATGTTTGCAGCAGCTGTTAAGTAAATCATTGCAGTCATTAAGCAAATCTATGGTTATTAAGTGAACATTGCATTTGTAAGTTCTTATGAATGGGCATTTTTTAGTTGAAACCAGCAAGCATTGCAAATTGCGGTCATGTGACTGTAGGATGTTACAATCAGTTGTAAATGTGAGCTGGTTGCTAAGCACCCAAAACGCAGTCATGTGACCATGTGTGTATGGAATGTGTGTGTGGCACAAGAGTTTATGATGGTCAGAAATGCTTTATGGGCCATGAAAGACCCATTCCAAGCCCATCACAATTTCAAGAACTACCTGTAAGACTGTATTATATATTGAACGGACAGCCCTCTTTGGGGACAATATTGTGGCTTGGGTTTTTTGGATGCTCTTTTCCAGTGCTACTGTATAATCCATGGGTGTTGGTGGGAGGAAAGGGTACCAGCCAGGGGTGGGGTTCCTGCCAGTTCCAACCACTTCTATAGAAAGAGGTTCCACAAATCTACAGTGTTGTTTAGAACCAGTTCCAGATTCCTCCCCCCGCCCGTCCACCCATCATCAAGATGAAGAGCGAGAGAGGGAATTCTGGGAGTTGAAGTCCACAAGTCTTAAAGCTGCCAAGTTTGAACACCCCTGGAGTTGTTTTTTCTTAAGGGTTAGGGGTGCAAGGGTCTTGTAGCTTGACAGCTTTAAGACTTGCATGCTTCAAATTTCAGAGTTTCTGAGCCAACATTTTGGTTGCTAAGCAAGAGCATTGTTAAGTGAGTTTCACCACATTTTACAAGTTGGCCACACCCACCCGATCACATGGCCGGCAAGCCACTCCCACCTGGTCACATGGCCAGCAAGCCACTCCCACCCAGTCACATGGCCAGCAAGGCACTCCCACCTGGTCACATGGCCAGCAAGCCACTCCCACCCAGTCACATGGCCAGCAAGGCACTCTCACCTGGTCACATGGCCAGCAAGCCACTCCCACAAAGCAGGCCACACCTACAGAAGAGGTTCTAAAAAAATGTGAAACCCACCACTGGTACCAGCTTATAGACATCCTACATTATTGAGTGGGACTAAAAGGGGAAAAATTGGATCATTTGAAATATAAGAATCAAAGAAAATAACCTGATTTTTTGGTAGTTGGGTTGGAAGACAGAAATGATGAGTTCTTGAGAACAGGAACTCTAAGAGGATGTTGCTGTTTTGGGGAATTATTGTTTTGGGCTAAATGAATTTGGATTAGATACTGTTCTTACTTTTAGGAAACAAACCTTCAAACAAGGTTTTAGGGTGGAAATAGGTAGAACTGGGACACACACAAAAAAGGTTTAATTTAATATTTGTAACAGAATCATAGAATTAAAAGAGGTCATTTAGACTATCAAGTCCAGCTTCCTATTCACTGCAGAAATCCAAATTAAAGCATTCAGACAGAATGGCTGTCTAATTTCCACTTGAATACATTCAATGAAAGAATGAAAGAAAAGTCTATCAATTTCTCTGGGAAATTGGTTCTGCTGTGGAAGGGCTAATCTTGCTAGGAAGATTTCTTGAATGCTCAGCTCGAACCTGCCTTTTTGCAGCTTAAAAGACATCATTATATAGTCTATTATTTAGAACAAGAGAAAATGGATCTTGATCTTTTCTATGTGATGATATCCTTCCATTCAAGATATTTGAAGGCTGTCATGTATCTGTTCAGTTGCCTTTTCTCAAGGCTGAACATACTTATCTCCTTAATTTCTCCTTATGTTTCTAGGTTCTTCTTTTCTGATCACCCTCGTTCTAAATCTATTTCAATTTCACTGAATGCTTCATAAAGTGCGAATTGGACAGGGTGGGTTAAGGGAGGAAGCATACTGTTTCCTTTTCTGCCTTTCGGCTCATCACCAGAGACCATCTAGACAGAAAGCCATGAATTCCGTTGTGTAATTTTTTTATATGTGTGTTACGTTTTTGAGCTGATCAATAAATAAGTCAGGGAGACTAGGATAGATCTATTTCGAGCTTATTAGCTCTCATCAGCTAGCCATACCCTTACTGGGATTCGAATGCTTCCTCCCTTAATTGGGGCCTAACAGGGTGTTGTGGAAACAATTATATATAACTATCCTCCTGTCTCTGCTGACAAGAACAGAACCTAGCTGGCTTAATGGCAAGGCTCTCGCCTAGCATGTAATACAGCCCTGGTTCGAATCCCAGTAAGGGTATGGCTAGCTGATGAGAGCTAATAAGCTCGAAATAGATCTATCCTAGTCTCCCTGACTTATTTATTGATCAGCTCAAAAACGTAACACACACACACATATATATGTGTGTGTGTGTTAGTATTATGAGCTGATCAATAAATAAATCAGAGAGACTAGGATAGATCTATTTCGAGCTTATTAGCTCTCATCAGCTAGTCATACTCTTACTGGGATTCGAACCGGGGCTGTATTGCATATCAGGCAGGAGCCTTTAAACCATTCAGCCAGCCTGGCTCAAATATGGGAGGAAGGGAGCTTTCTGCTACCCATTTTGCCTTGCAGCTCCAACCTAGGAGCCTTTCAGGCAGAAAACCATTTTGTGTGCATTTGTACTAATAGATAAATAAATAAAGATAAATAAATGTTCCACAACACCCTGTTAGGGCCCCAATTAAGGGAGGAGACATACTGTTTCCTTTTCTGCCTTTTGGCTCATCACCAGAGACCATAGACAGAAAGCCATGAGTTCCGTTGTGTGATTTTTTAAATATGTGTGTTAGTTTTATGAGCTGATCAATAAGCAAAATACCACTTATGCATCATCACAAAATCTCCAGAACTGTAAAGCCTACAAACTTGAAATTTGGCATGTATATTCCTCTTGGCTTATAGGTGCTCGCTAAAAAGGATTTTTCAAAGTGACCATCAGATCATTAGTTTTTGTCACACAGTAATTAACACACTCTGATGCTAAGGAGTTCTACTCTCCCTTCCCACCTGAAAAGAACTCTGTTCCAACTGCCAGTTGCCTCACATTCCATTACCTCAGTTCAAACTGGCAGATGTTCCACTCCTTTGGGAGTGGTCTGGGGTTCCTTATAGTACTAAACTGTGGTACTTCACCAAAATGCCTATGCTTTCCACCTATGGAACTGCTTCTGGACTCATGGTGGTGGGAGCAATATTCCCTCATGTGTTTCAATCACCGACCACCACTGAGCCAATGGATTGTGAATTGAATTTCTCCTGCATAGCCCAATCACATAGTTCCATCGCAAAGCACAGGTATCCAGCTAGTAAATAATATATATTAGAGCTGCTCCTCACAAGGAGACCACGGGAATGAAATGTCAAGGTTCCAAATAATGAAACCAAACAATTCAGCACTCCAAGACTTCCAGCTTTCTCAAAGGACCGTGTTATTGAGTACATCATTTTGGCATGAATGAAAATAAAACCTGCTCTAAATATTTCCCATGATTTCAGTATAATTAAAGAAAAAGATAATTCCCTCCCTCATGGTCCCAGGTCACATTGTCCAATTACCATATTTTTCGGAGTATAAGACGCACCTTTCTCCCCCAAAAAAGAGAGTGAAAATCTGGGTACATCTTATACAGTGAATACAGCATTTTTGGCCTCCCGATACACCACCACCTTCACAAAAATGGATGTACAGAGGGTTTGGGAGGCCTGCAAAGTGCTCCTGGGGACTGGGGAGGGCAAAAACAAGTGAAAAAAGGGCTGTTTTTTGCTCATTTATGCCCCCTCCCAGCTGCCAGGAGCACTCTACAAGCCTCCTAAAGGCTACCTATGCCCTTTTTCTGGCAAACAATGGGGTGGTTTTTGCAAAGAAATGGGCTGTTTTTTGCTCATATTTGTCCCCCTCCCCAGCCCCCAGGAGCACTCTACAAGCCTCCTAAAAGCAATGCATGCCCTTTTGGGGGGCAAAAAAATGGGTCTGTTTTTATTTTAAAAATGGGCCTTTTGTCCTTGTTTTTGCTCCCCCCAGCCCCCAGGAGCACTTTGCAGGCCCCCCAAACTCTCTGCATGCCCCATTTTTCACACAAAAAAAAATGAGGCATGCAGAGGGTTTGGGAGGCCTGCAGAGTGGGAAAACTTTTTTTAAAAAAATTACCTCTTCAAAATCTTGCTGCGTCTTATACTCCAAAAAATACGGTAGGTGTTCTGGCATCTCCTTGGCAACTCCCCTCAGTCTCTAGCCAGCACCTGTTGAGATGACCTTGGTTCCCACGAGATGATCGGTTGTTTCGGCTGGGCCTGATATTCCAGACTTCCGCCCACCCCTGCTGGGTGGCAGAGAAATGGAAAGATGGCTGTGACAGGCCTGATCCATTTCAACATTGACATTAGGTTCTGGGTGGTTGATCAAGACTGGAGTAGCTTATATGGATTGATTATATACAGAATAAATACCAGACTAGGAAGTACTATGTAGCCTTTAGGTAAGAATGTTTAGATTGACAGATGAACAGAGTAAATAATATATGGGATGTTTGGAATTATTAGAGTGGTGTATAGCGGAAGTCAGGGGGGTGGGTTTGAATGGGAGGTGGGGAGGGTTAGGGTGGAGGGTTTGGAAATATATATGTATAATTAATTTAGAAGATGGGATTAATGGGATATGGTTATTTTAAGAGAAATTTATATTATGATTTATATATGTTCAATTAATTTAGAAGATGGGGTTAATGGGATATTGTTACTTTAAGAGAAATTTATATTATGATTGTTGGGAGGTGAGGGGGTACAATATCTGAATGAGAAATTTATTTTAAGACGGGGGGAGGGGAGGGGGTATAGTATTTGTATGTGATTTATATTATACATCGGGGGGGGGGTAAAAAGGGGGAAAATTTGTTTGAATAAAACTTTTTCAATAAAAAAAAAAGACTGGAGTAGTTTAGGATTTGAGGGATTTATAACGTACCTATAATCAGTGTGCAGCTTTATGGACATTTCATAGCCAAATCTGGCCATAGGTTCTGCCTCAGTTTACTTTCCAATAAGCAACTGAGTCAGGAGATCATTTAAAACAGTGTTTCTCAACTTTGGCGACTTTAGGTCCTGTGGACTTCACCTCCCAGAATTGGGAGTTGAAGTCCACAGGACTTAAAGTCGCCAAGGTTGAGAAACACTGATTTAAAAGCAGTTTATTAGGGTACCCTGATAAAGTGGGATCTCTCTATGAAAAAGGAGAGAGGATATTTCCTTTTTATGGTTAACACAACAAAGAAAACACAAGAGGAAAGTGGATTGGCTGGGATAAAGTAACGGAAATCAGTTGCACCAGAGGTTCCCAAACTTGGCCACTTGAAGACTTGTGGACTTCAACTCCCAGAATTCTGGGAGTTGAATTCTGGAGAATTCTGGGAGTTGAATTCTGGAGAATTCTGGGAGTTGAAGTCCACAAGTCTTCAAGTGGCCAAGTTTGGGAACCTCTGAGTTACACGTAGTCAAACATGCATCCCATAATATTGCACATCATCATTAAAATGAGGTCTGATGTCGGAAGGGGCATAAATTGTAAGGAAAAGGGTTGTTTGAAGTTCACGAAAGAGATAAACCCGACCCCAATTTGTGCTAACAAACCTTTACTTACCTGGAGCTAGTCTCTAGCCTTGTATATCAGCTTTAAGAATGTTAAAAGTTAATAAACCTGAACATCTTTTAAAACAGGGGTCCCCAACCCCCGGTCCGTGGACTGGTGCCGGTCCGTGGCTTGATTGTAACCGGGCCGGAGTGAGCGGCGGAGAGAGTAGCACAACTCTTAGGAAAGTGTAGCAAACACTCCGCTATCCTGGCGGCTGGTCGGGGCTCTCCCCGGGGGCAGGACGGGGGCAACGGCCTGCATTGGGCAGGGTTCGGGGCACCACCCAGCCCTGTGCGGGGGGAAGGGGCTACCAGGCCCTCATCCCCGGGACGCAGCCTGTCCTTCCCTGCCCCAGGCGAGGATCCTTCGCCTGGGACCCATGGCAGCTTTCCCACCAGGTTCCACGTGACCGCTGAATGCGTGTGCGGCCCACGTGACTCAACTCTCCTGCTGGAGGATCCCACCGGTCTGCGGAATTTTTTTTACATGAAACCGGTCCCTGGTGCCAAAAAGGTTGGGGACCCCTGTTTTAAAAGACAGAACATAAATCAAATTAAAATAAAAGGTAACGATGTTAGTTAGCAAGTGACAAAATCCATGTCATGTGCCCCTCACATTTGACAGGCAAAACCTTCACATTCTTACATATTTTTGAATTTAATTAATGTATAACCTAAGAGAGATACATCACCTTTTGCTTCCTAGGTGAAAACCCTTCTCCTTGTCCCTATTAAATTTACCCTACCTCAACAATTGTGACTATGAATCCAGAGAGCTGTGTTTCTCATTAATACTGCTTACATGGCCAATCATTAAGTTGGAGGTTTTTCTCCCCTTCTGAACAGGAGGGATGGATGAAAGTGTCACCTGTCAAGCCGATGAGGTGCACAGCATGATCAAGGAGGCCAGATTCACACAGATTTTTTAAGAAGGGTGTTAATGCTAAGAATTAGCACTTAAGAGTACAGAATCTGGAGACTTATGATAGGAACCCTGCAGCCATCTTTTATTAAAGTAGCTGCTGTTGGGATTTTCGAATCTCCTTTCTCCCCGAACGTTTGCATGATGAGTTTATTTGATAAACCTTTCATGGACTCTCCCACCTGCTAATTGCTTGTGACTGGGGGAATACTCCCTTTCTCTTTCAGCTTCAGCAGAATCTCTTACGCTTATCTGATTGGGAAGGATCTTGAGCTGCTTTCTGTGATTTTCACAATCTGTGATGCTATAATTGTGGCGTTCCGTTTCATTTGTCTTCACATGTATTACAAAAAATAAAGGATAATTGTCAGTGGACCTGATAAGTCTCTGAACAACTTCTGTCACAGTTTTGCTCTTGGCAAGCAGCATATTTCTGAAGCAGATAAGTCCAATCAGCATATGCTTGTTTCAGATCCCCAGGGTAGGAACTCACCAAGCACAACGACACTACTCTTTGCCTTCGTCTAACCACCAGCCTTTCTCCCATCCTACTTGTCTCTTGCGCTTGCTCTGAACACAGGAGCCTCTTTTACCTGAACATTATTTTTGACCTCCAAATTGGGAATACTTTTTGCTTTTCACTGTCTTCCTTCCTTCCTTCCTTCCTTCCTTCCTTCCTTCCTTCCTTCCTTCCTTCCTTCCTTCCTTCCTTCCTTCCCTTCCTTCCTTCCTTCCTTCCTGGGTTGGGTTTCAAAAATTTTAGCAATGGATTCTCTGCCCCGTTGCTGGGTGGGCGTCACCATGTTGGGCATGGTCTAGTCGGCCTCTCCACGATGGTGGGCTGGGGCATGGGTGGGGGCTTTTCACCCACTTCGGGCTCCGAAGGCTTTCTTTGAGCCTCTGGGAGGGCGAAAATGGCCTCTCCCGAGCTCCGGAGACCCTCTGGAGGCTAGAAATGGACCTGTTTCTGGCCTTCTGAAACTTCCGGGAGGCCCTTCCTGTGCGTGGACCCTATACTTACCTTGCATCCCAAATGGGCTGTGTGGGGACTCCTGGGAGGGGTGGGGTAGGGTGGGTGGGGCCAGCCAGGGGTGGGATTTGCGGGTTCTCCGAACTGGGTAGATTGTTAGCTAGAAGATTTCCAAACCCAGGCAAAACAGCAGCAGCCCACCTCTGTTTCCCTCCCTCCCATCTTCCTCTCTCTCTCTCTCTCTCTCTCTCTCTCTCTCTCTCTCTCTCTCTCTCTCTCTCTCTCTCTCTCTCTCTCTCTCTCTCTCTCTCTCTCCTTCCTTCCTCTTTCTCTCCCTCCTGATCTGATCCTGATCCTTTCTTATCAACTGTAGCTAAAATTAAGTCTCCCTTGAGTCCATGTTTACCTTGTGGTGGCATCATGCTTTCTTAGAAATAATATACCAGTGTTTTGACACTCTCTTCTTCAAAGTTTTTACTTTTTTTTTTACAACACCGGGATGGCCTAATGAGATCGGTAGAACATTGTTCAGCTTTTCTGAGATCAGGCTAGGTGAACCAAGTGTTGTCACCTGCTGAAACTTAAACAATGTAAGTGCATTCAACTACAATAAAATAAATAAATAAATAGCAGGTTTTCCTCCTCTGCCAAATTAAGCATTACAATTACTAGGCCAGTTCTTGACAGAGCAGTGGGGGCTACATTCGCTCTCTTGGAGAACTGTGGATGGCTCAAGAATATCAGGCTAGGCCACATTACTTCAGCCTCCCATTGCCCCATTTGCCTTCTTTATAAATTTGCTAATGCCTATAACAACAACCTTAGGGACGTGGTGGCTCAGTGGCTAAGAGGCTGAGCTTGTTGATCAGAAAGATCAGCAGTTCAGTGGTTTGAATCCCTAGCGCCACATAACAGAGTGAGCTCCTGTTACTTGTCCCAGCTTCTGCCAACCTAGCAGTTCAAAAGCATGTAAAAAATGCAAGTAGAAAAATAGGAACCACCTTTGGTGGGAAGGTAACAGCATTCCGTGCACCTTTGGGGTTTAGTTATCCACCTGACCATGGAGATGTCTGGAAAATTCTGGTTCTTTGGCTTTGAAACGGAGGTGACCACCGCCCCCTAGAGTCGGGAATGATTAGCACACATATGTGCAAGGGGAATTTTACCTTTACCTTATAACAGGGGTCTGTAAAGTTGGCTCTTTTAAGACTGGTGGACTTCAACTCCCAGAATTCCCCAGCCAGCATTCTGAATTCTGGGAGTTGAAGTCCACCAGTCTTAAAAGAGCCAACTTTGCAGACCCCTGCCTTATAACAACCCCCACAAACTCCTCCTGTCTCCATCACTTTCTTTATAAGAAAGTTGACGGTTTAACTTGCTGCCTCCTGCAAGAGCCGGAGCGAAGAAGCAAAATTCACGAGTCAAGAGGGACAAAGGGGAAGAGTGCTTTGACTGTGAATATCAATAATATAAATTCGTTAACAGCAAACTCTCTAATGTAGAGCCCAGACAGGGTTCCCGAACAGATCCCCAAGAAACCCGGTCCAAGATTAAGCCCCCAGTTTTATTTATTCTTGTGGTGGGCTGGTGATTTGAAGCTTTAATCTTTAACATTTCAGATAAAAGATAAATCTGCAGGGATTTCTTTTTTTAAAAAAAAAATCCAGCATATCACAAAATGAGCAATGAATAAAACTTTAACTGGTGCAGGGAGAGAGAGAGAGCTTATTTATGGGTTTCAGCTGAAATTTGTTCTGTGAGGGCCCAGAGGGGGGAAATCAGTGCTGCATACAGATGAGTTCCTGGACCGGTTTGATGGAGACGAGGTTATAAATCGTAGCTGCCAAACCCTTTTCTCTCCCTCTTTTCCTTTCCCATTTCGACATTACTTCGTTTTATATATTCCTTTTGTGTTAGTTTTACCTTTTATTATTATTTACCCTGGTCTTATCGATTCTCAGAAGAAATTAAGATTCCTGAACTCTTTGGATGACCTCATCATTTGCCATTGTATGAGAAGGGCAATGTAACAATACAGGACCATCCAAGGGATTTCTGCACGAGGCTGCTCCTGCCAGAGTCTACCAAGCTTGAGATAATTCAAAAGCATCTGGACTATGTCTGGAGAGAACATTGTTAGAAATATAGCAACCCTTTTCTCATTCTGCAGCCACTGATGGATGTGTAAATTGCCTATGTCAAGCTGCATACAAGATCGAGGCAATAAGAACCGTATAGATTTCAATCAAGATATTTTTTTATGCTAGTTTGGAGTGAAAACAGTGTCTCAGAAACTAGCAATAGCAATAGCAGAGTTGGAAGGGACCTTGGAGGTCTTCTAGTCCAACCTCCTGCTCAGGCAGGAATCTTATACCATTTCAGACAAATGGTTATCCAACATCTTCTTAAAGACTTCCAGTGTTGGGGCATTCACAACTTCTGGAGGCAACTTCTGTTCCACTGATTGATTGTTCTAACTGTCAGGAAATTTCTCCTCAGTTCTAAGTTGCTTCTCTCTTTGATTAGTTTTCACCCGTTGCTTCTTGTTCTACCCTCAAGTCCTTTGGAGAATAGTTTGATTCCCTCTCCTCTGTGGCAGCCCCTGAGTCCTTCTTTTTATTAAACTAGACATACCCAGTTCCTGCAACCGTTCTTCATATGTTTTAGTCTCCAGTCCCCTAATCATCTTGGTTGCTCCTCTCTTCACTCTTTCCAGAGTCTTCACGTCTTTTCTACATCTAGGCGACCAAAACTGAATGCAGAACTCCAAGTGTAGCCTTACCAAGGCATTATAAAGTGGTATTAACACTTCATGTAATCTTGATTCTATCCCTCTGTTTATGTAGCCTTGGGGTTTTTGGCAGCTGCTGCACACTGCTGGCTCATATTTAAATGGTTGTCCAGTAGAACTCAAAGATCCCTCTCACAGTTGCTACTATTGAGCAAGGTGCCACCTATACTGTACCTGTGAATTTTGTTTTTCTTGCCTAAATGTAGAACCTTACTCTTTTCACCATTGAATTTCATTTTATTAGCTAGTGCCCAATGTTCAAGTTTGTCAAGATCCTTCTGTATCTTAAGCCTATCTTCTGGAGTGTTGGCTATTCCTGCCAGCTTGGTGTCATCTGCAAATTTGATGAGTTCCCCATTTATTCCCTCATCCAAATCATTGATGAAGATGTTGAAGAGTACTGGGCCTAAAACAGAGCCTTGGGGTTACTCCTGTAAAAGGAGTTTCCAAGACTCTTTTAGTTCATTTAGTGACTGTTTGAAGTTACAACGGCACTGGGAAAAAAAGACTTACGTCCATTTTTTCACACTTATGATCCTTGCAGCATCCCCATGTGACTTACATTCGGAGGCTTGACAACTGATTCACATTTATGACAGTTGCAATGTCATGTGATTCCCTTTTGCGACCTTATTGACATGCAGAGTCTATAAGGAAACTAATTTTACAATTGCAGTGATTCCCGTAACAAATGTGGCAAAAAAGGTCAGAAAATGGGCAAAACTCACTTAACCGATTTCTTACTTAGCAACATGAATTTCAGGCTCAATTGTGGTTGAAGACTACCTGTAATGAGTAAATTAAGGGAAAATTTCATTGGATGATTTGAACTCCTTCTCTGTAGATTTCTCCCCACCTGGGCTGTTTTATGAGATTGGTGATTTATCATCTGTCTCTTGATTTTTTAATATCTACTCTGTATGCTATTGAATGAAGGAGCATGCACATACTTGAGAGTGAGCCTTGCTGATGCCTCTTCCAGTGAGTAGCTCTACTGTATGAGCTGATTTCTTCTTTGTACTGGGGATTTACAACATTGAATCAGTTGTAAAAGTGTAAACTGAGCAGCAAATTAGAGGAAAAGGAAGAACACTCAGGCAGGGTCAATTCAAAAGTAGCATTGGTCTGAAATCTATGGATGGGTCCTTCCTAAATTAGTTTCTGTACTGATTCCAACAAAGTTATCCTTTTTCCAATTGTTGGCGGGCAATCATATGAAGGAATGCCAATCTTGAGAATAGCAATTTAGATTGTAAGTAGAATGTATGTATCAGATCCTGGAGAATGCTACATTGAAAACTTCTATCTATCTATCTATCTATCTATCTATCTATCTATCTATCTATCTATCTATCTATCTATCTATCTATCTATCTATCTATCTATCTAGTCAAACATGTACAACAGGTATAAGTATAAACCTGGACATGAACACAGGAAATGGGTATGAATAAATGGCAACAGTAAGACAGGGATGGTAAGCATTTTGGTGCACTTATGCACACCCCCTTACAGACCTCTTAGGAAAAGGGTGAGGTCCATGCTAGACAGTTTAAGGTTAACGTTATGGGGGTTTGAGGATGTAACAACAGAGTCGGGTAGTGCATTCCAGGTATTGACCACTGTTGCTGAAGTCATATTTTCTGCAATCGAGTTTGGAGCTGTTTATCTTAAGTTTGTATCTATTGTTCGCCTGTGCATTATTGTGGTTGAAGCTGAAGTAGTCATTGACAGGTAGGACATTGTAGCAGACAATTTTGTGTACTCCGCATAGGTCAGACCTTAATCAGCGTAGTTGTAGGTTCTCCAAGTTCTAGATCCATCAAGCCCAAAATTTCAAGCCTGGTGGCATAAGGTATTCTATTGTGAGCAGAGGAGGGGAGTACTCTCGTGAAATACCTCTGGACTTGCTCGATTGTATTAATGTCTGATATACAGTGTGGATTCCAGGCAGACGGGCTATATTCGAGAATTGGTCTGGCAAAAGTTTTGTATGCTCTTGTTTGCAGTACAATGTTACCGGAGAAGAAGCTTCACAAAATTAGGTTAACAAAATGCCTTTTTGGCAAACATATTCTAAACAAACATATAACTAGGTTTCTATGTGCAAGGAGATAGAATCTTCCTACGAGTCTGCAGATGCACAGAAATACATATACAGATGAACAGCCATTGCTGTGAGGGTTGATTGAGGGTCAACCAGGGGTTCATAGGGGTGCGTAGGCTGGTTGTAGGTCAATGTGTCTGTTGATGGAATTGCTTGTGGAGTGCCAGGCTTCGATGAGCTCAAGAGCGTGGTGGGTGGTAGCATAGCCGATGGTTTTTGGATTGCTTCAATCAAACTGGTAGTTTTTGATGTCAGTGAAGTTACAGATTAAGGATTTGGGATCATGGTGTTTGATTGTCAGTCAGTGTAGAGAGGAGTAGAAAGGGCCCAGACAGGTGACAACCCATCGCTCATAGTCAGTGATGGAAACAGATTCAAATGCTTAACAAAAATATGTTTCTGGAAGATCTTTTCTCTCGCTCTTGCTAACAAAAAATGACAGAATGAATGAAACAATTCCAAAACTGCCACCAATTCAGTGACACTCTTGGCTTCATGGGATATCTGAATATTGAACAATAAAAGCCAATTGGCCTATGCATTTTGGATTTAATCTACTCGCAAGATGTGCAAAATATTATTAAGGATGTATTAGTGCTTATTTGTATTAGAAAAGAGATACAATCAGTGTGCTTGCATTTTTCCTTCTCTACCGCTAATGGAAGCTTTGAAGGAGGAAATTAGGAAAAGAAGGATCTTACAATTGTGCTTGGTGCCTGATTTTATTTATTTTATTTTAATTAAATTTATACCCTGCCCTTCTCCAGAGAGGACCCAGGGCGGCGCACAGGAATTTAAAAAACATAAAAAATGACAGAATACAAAATTTAAAAGACATATTAAATTCCCATCCTATGCTAAAATCCAATTAAAATCCCCATATTAAAACTGTCTAAAATAGTCCCAGCGGAAGGTTACGCTAGGCCGGCTAGGTGAAAGAGATGTGTCTTTAGACACTGGCGGAAGAGGCGGAGGTCCGAGATGGTGCGAAGTTCAGGGGGTAGGTCGTTCCAAAGGGCGGGGCCCGCCACAGAGAAGGCCCTTCCCCTAGGTGTCACCAGTTGGCATTGTCCGGCCGACGGCACCCTGAGAAGGCCCTCTCTGTGGGAGCGGATCGGACGAAGGGATGTATGGGGCAGGAGACGGTCTCTCATATAACTAAGTCCCGTGCCATGGAGCGCTTTGAAGATGGCCGTCAAAACCTT
The DNA here is from genome assembly GCA_039707465.1 of Rhabdophis nuchalis. Classification (NCBI taxonomy): domain Eukaryota; kingdom Metazoa; phylum Chordata; class Lepidosauria; order Squamata; family Natricidae; genus Rhabdophis; species Rhabdophis nuchalis. The sequence goes on from CM077646.1 coordinate 186,659,295, forward strand.
GAAGCGCACCCGAAAGACTACAGGAAGCTAGTGCAGCTCGCGCAGGATCGGTGTTATATGGGAGTGTCTAGGGGTTTATATGACTTATATGGATGCATTTGCGTAGTATTTTTGACATGATACAAAAGATTTGCCATTGCCTTATTCTGAAATGATTTTTCAACGTCCCAGTTTTGGTGGTTCTCCCCAAATGGTTAAGTACTAATCATGGCTAACACTGAACTTTTTTTGAGATCATCCAAATATGGTTAATTGCTGCCATATATGTAGACTTGATAGACCAGAGCATCTTTAACTTAGGAAATAGTGCAGATGGGAGAAATTTGTCACCAGTGGCAACACTGCAGTCCCAAGCCATTTTTTGGAAGCTCCAAACACACTGAAGAACCCTAGGAAACTAACTGGCACACTTTGGGGTGTACCCCAAAGGTGCTTTTCCAATTGGACTTTCTGGTTTTTCTTTGAAGACATTTTGCTTCTCATCCAAGAAGCTTCTTGGATGAGAAGCAAAATGTCTTCAAAGAAATATCAGAAAGTCCAATTGAAAAAGCACCTTTGGGGTACACCATGATCTGGATGGCCTGAGAATCTCCATAGACACTTTGGAGAAGATTACTCAGAGTAAAAGAAAACAAAAGTATTATTATTTTATTTTTATTCCACCTTTATTATTTGTATGAATAACTCAAGGTGGCAAATATACTTGATATTCCCTCCTCCTATTTTCCTCACAATAACAACACTGTGAGGTGAGTTGAGCTGAGAGAGAAAGTAACTGACCCAAAGTCGCCCAGCCGGCTCTCATGCCTAAAACAGGGCTAGAATTCACAGTCTCCTAGTTTCTAGCCTGGTGCTTTAACCATTACACCAAAATTTATCTATATTTACATGTTATACATCTTAATACAATACAATACAATAGCAGAGTTGGAAGGGACCTTGGAGGTCATCTAGTCCAACTCCCTGCCTAGGCAGGAAGCCCTATACCATTTCAGACAAATGGCTATCCAACATCTTCTTAAAGACTTCCAGTGTTGGGGCATTCACAACTTCTGGAGGCAAGCTGTGCCACTGATTAATTGTTCTACTTTATCCATTTCTTTTCTTCTTTTTTTAAGGGATCCACTTTTATACTCTATAGCTGGGATGGCCAGCTGAGGTCAGCCTTTTTTTAAAGCCATTTTTCACCCTCCCCAGGCTCCAGAGGCTTTATAGTAGCCTGGGGAGGGTGAAAAGAGCATTTCCCCGCCCCTCTGGAGACCCTCCGGAGCACAAAAAACTGGCCCTTTGGGCAAACTGGAAGTTTGGGAACAGACTCCTAGTTTGGTTTTAGGGTCGGTTTAAGCCCTCCGGAGGCTTCAGGGACCTTCAGGAGGATTCTCTGAAGCCTCCGGAAGACTAAAAATGGCCCTTCGAGCAAACCAGAAGTCACTTCTGGTTTGCTCGTAGGGTCTTTTTTTGCCCTCTGGTCCCTGAAGTCTCCGGAGGGCCTCCAGGGGGGCAGGGGAGGCTGTTTTCGCCCTCCCCAGGCTCCTATAAAGCCTCTGGAGCCTGGGGAGGGTGAAAAAAGCATGCAAAATAATGGGGGATGAGCGCCTGTCATGCGCGCATGCACACTGGGGTTTTTTCGTGCATTGCATTATGGGTGTGGCATGCCCGCGCATGCCCCCCCTGCGCTTCCCCCCACTTATGGCACGCGAGCCAGAAAAGGTTCGCCATCGCTGCTGTAAAGTATAAAAAATAATAAACGAGGGGGATTTTTCCTCTTCTGGTAAATTTCAACACCCTCATCCTCATCCTCCCTATTCAATTTTGACAAGGAACCACCAAGAAATCCATCTCTGGCCAGATCCTCTCTTAGGTTTTCAGAGGCTTCCCCTTGGGAGAAGAACATTTCCTATGTTCATCCAGAGCCAAACCTAGAGAACCCCTGATAGGATAGCTAGGTGGAGGTGTTTTAGGCATGTCTTAAAGGAGCTATAAATGTCAGACTTTTGAATCATACAAGGGAGGAAAATGGACTCAAGGTTTCTACATTTACGTCCAGCAGATGAAACTGCATATGAAGCTGATATTAATTTTTTCCCCCCTCTTCATCTTTTCCATTTTGCAATTTGGCAGTGCAGGGACCTTAAGGTGCAATAAAATTTCACTGTACCGAACTAAATTGAGACATGACACAGATATGCTGGGAATCTGTTATGCTCTAAAACATGTTGCTGCTCGGTAGCAACCAGCTCTAACTTGGCTTTAACCTTCAGTTCCGTCTCCCCTGAGATTTCCCCCGGGTGAAAAACACAAGGAAGAAATGACTGTGGGAGATACAGGACAGAGGGAGTAGCTGTTAGCAAACAAATGATTTTCTCCCCTTCTCTTCAGCCCTACCACATCATTTCTCCCCCCCCCCCACACACACACACACTTTTTCTTCTTCTTTCCATTCCCATTTTCTTCCTGGGTCGCTGCCATTGATCTATGCTAATCAAGCCCCTTTAATCATGAGCCGCCTCCACCAGGGAATTGAGCCGATTGTCACTTCCAATCTACTCCTAGTTTCAAAGCAATCTTCTGTACTACCCCTGCGGAGGATGGGAAGTGAGGGTGGGGGCCCACAGCAAATTTTTTTTTAATGTAAATCGCTGCCTATGCTCTTGTTCTGGGACTCCCTATCAACAGCTCTCGTGGAAAATGATTTGGGACTCAGACGCTTTCCTCCTTCGTAGGAAGGTCCCTGAACGCTTCAAGTAATCTGTGCTCTTCGTCTTTACCTTCCAACGGAGATCTCAAGAACAGCAATGATGCTGAGACAGGGCTTTCTCGAGGTTTGTGGCACTCAGTTTGTGAAGCTTGCTCTTCTGGGAGCCGCCTTTTATATTAGTTTTTTGCCATTTCACATTTAGTTTTGATTTCGGAGAATTGAGCGGCAAGTGATAAGGAAGCTGAGAAGAGCTGATACTCCTGCTCATTTTTCTGCTCCTTCCAAAATAAAGTTGGGTGGTTTCTTGAAATTATTTCACTTTGCCTCATGAATCCCCATGGAATCTATAGAGCAGGGGTGGGCAAACTTTGCAACTTTAAGTCTGAAGGACTTCAGCTCCCAGAATTCTCCAGCCAGCTTTGCTGGAGAATTTGCAAAGCTGGCTGGAGAATTCTGGGAGCTGAAGTCCTTCAGACTTAAAGTTGCAAAGTTTGCCCACCCCTGCTATAGAGGGAGGGGAGGAGAGGAAATGAGAGGAGATGAGCGGAAATGAAGGGAGGGGGTATAACCAATAAAGTCTCTATCTTTGTGCGTGTGTGCGTGAATGTGTGGGTGTGCACATGCACACACATAAAGTTATATATGTATATGTACAATATACATTTATTTATGTTCCAATATCTCAGGGGTTGCCACAAACAAGAGGGAGTCAAGCACCTGAGGGCAGGACAAAAGCAATAGGTGGAAACTAATCAAGGAGAGAAGCAACTTAGAACTGAGGAGAAATGTCCTGACAGAACAATTAATGAGTGGAACAACTTGCCTCCAGAAGTTGTGAATGCCCCAACACTGGAAGTTTTTAAGAAGATATTGGATGACCATTTGTCTGAAGTGGTATAGGGTTTCCTGCCTAGGCAGGGGGTTGGACTAGATGACCTCCAAGGTCCCTTCCAACTCTGTTATTCCATTCCATTCTATTCTGGACTAATTCAATACCACCCCATCCCCACCCCCAATCTATAAGTAAATCAGCTTTTCCAGCTCAGTTATGCTGGAACTCTGAAATGGTTGACAATCCTACTGAAGTCAAAATATGTGCAAAATTCTGTCTAAGCAGGGAAGAATAGATGTATAATATCTGCATACTCCCACAATTTAACTGTATAATTCCAATCTATTTTCTTTGCAAATAAATTTGAAACTTTTGGCCACCATCTATATTGTTTCAAAGCATGCTGCACTCATTTGCACTTGTCACGTAGATACAGCTTTTCACAAGTCTGAGAAATGTAAGTCATATCCACTTGCCATAAAGTTGTTAAAAATGAGAGACAGAGACAGAGGTAGATAGGTAGGTAGGTAGGTAGGTAGGTAGGTAGGTAGGTAGGTAGGTAGATAGATAGATAGATAGATAGATAGATAGATAGATAGATAGATAGATAGATAGATAGATAGATAGATAGATAGATAGATAGATAGATAGATAGATGAAAAAGTAGCTGAACTTTGACAGAGATAGATAGATAGATAGATAGATAGATAGATAGTTGTTTTCTGAGGTTTTCGCGGGTGTTTGTATGTAGGTCTTTGGTTGTTCGGGTTTTCTCCCGCGTAGAATTGGAAGTATCTTCACGACGTTTCGATGAAATCTCATTCATCATCTTCAGGCTGGTGCTTCGGGCTTGGTGCTTCCAGGAGCAATGTGAGATCTCAGCCGGTTCCTCTTTTTAACTGCCAGTGGGGGTGTGACTTGATTGGATGGGAGCTTGGCTGCATTCTGATTGGGTGGAGGTGTGTTCTGATTGGTAGGGGGTTTGGCTGTGCTCTGATTGGATGGTAGTTTGGCTGTGCTCTGATTGGATGGGGGCGTGTTCTGTTTGGGTGGGGGCCTGGTTGTGCTTGTGTTAGTCTGAGTTGCAGAGGAATTTGACCTGGTGAGCTGCATTGCTGTTGTTTGGCTTCGCGTTTGTGGTCGTACCACATCTCCGTGGTGGGCATCAGTTTGCTTCATGTATGGATTGGAGGGGTTTAAAGTGGCTAATAATGCAGCTTTGGTCTGGCTTCTGGTTTGTGGTCGGGCTTCTGATTTGTGGTCATCTTCGGTGTGGGTTTGGGTTTGCTTTTTGCGTGGATGTGTGATAGTGACATCCTGTGTGGTTTTCGTGAGTGTGGGTCTGGTATCATTCTTTGTGTTAGGGACTCGTTTGTCAATGAGGGCAGGTTTCCAAATGGCTGGTAGGCGGGAGGTATCATCTCGTTTATTCATGCTGTGTGGCCGCTTTTCTATCTCAATAGCTTCTCTGATTATTCTGTTGTTATAGTGTTCAATTTTGGCAATAGTTCTGGTCTTTTTAAAGTCTATATCATGTCCTGTGGCTTTGAAGTGTTGGACCAGGGAGGAAGTTGGTTCCTCCTTTCTGACTGAGTTTTTGTGTTCTTCAATGCGTGCCTTTATTCTTCTGTTGGTTTGTCCGATGTATGTGGTGGGGCAGGTGGTGCATGGGATTTCATATACTCCTTGATTTTCTAACTCTATTTTCTCTTTGGGGTTTCCTAGGATGGTGGATATTTTTCGGTTTGTGTAGAATGCTGTCTTGATGTTGTGTTTGTGGAGGATCTTGCTGATTCTGTCTGTGGTGCCTTTTATGTATGGGAGGAGGGCTTTGCCATTTTCTTGTTCACTGTCTTGGACTTTAGTGGGGTTTTCTTTTTGGATTAGGTTAGTGATCTTGTTTCTTTGGAATCCGTTGGATGTTAGTACGTTGGTGAGAGTGTGTAGTTCGGTTTTTAGGTGTTGTTCGTCAGCTAAGCGTTTTGTTCTGGAGATGAGTGTCTTGGCTACAGAGTTGATCTGTGCTGGGTGGTGGTGTGAGAGTGCATGCAAATAGCGGTTTGTGTGTGTTTTCTTCTGGTAGATGGTGTGTCCTAGGGATCCGTTGGATTTCTTATAGACTAAGACATCCAGGAAGGGGAGTTGGTTATTGGCTTCTGTTTCCATGGTGAACTGTATTTTGGGGTGTAGACTGTTGAGGTGTGTGAGGAAGTTGTCCAGTTTATCTTTTCCATGTGGCCAGATTATGAAGGTGTCGTCTACATATCTGAGCCAGAGTTTGGGTTTGTGATCTGATTTTTCTAGAGCTTGGGTTTCAAAGTGTTCCATGTAGAGGTTAGCAATGACAGGTGAGAGGGGTGATCCCATGGGTGCTCCTTCTATTTGTTTGTATTTTTGTCCATTATAGATGAAGTATGTGTTGGATAGGCAGTGGTTGGTCAGATCTAGAATATGTTTGGGGGGGCTATATTTGTTTTGGATAGCTGTCAAGGCTTCTTTGATTGGTACTTGGGTGAAGAGGGATACGACATCGAAGCTCACGAGTAGGTCGCTGGGCTGTAAGTTTTGTTTCTTTATGACCTCTATGAACTGGAATCAACTCTGTAGCCAAGACACTCATCTCCAGAACAAAACGCTTAGCTGACGAACAACACCTAAAAACCGAACTACACACTCTCACCAACGTACTAACATCCAACGGATTCCAAAGAAACAAGATCACTAACCTAATCCAAAAAGAAAACCCCACTAAAGTCCAAGACAGTGAACAAGAAAATGGCAAAGCCCTCCTCCCATACATAAAAGGCACCACAGACAGAATCAGCAAGATCCTCCACAAACACAACATCAAGACAGCATTCTACACAAACCGAAAAATATCCACCATCCTAGGAAACCCCAAAGAGAAAATAGAGTTAGAAAATCAAGGAGTATATGAAATCCCATGCACCACCTGCCCCACCACATACATCGGACAAACCAACAGAAGAATAAAGGCACGCATTGAAGAACACAAAAACTCAGTCAGAAAGGAGGAACCAACTTCTTCCCTGGTCCAACACTTCAAAGCCACAGGACATGATATAGACTTTAAAAAGACCAGAACTATTGCCAAAATTGAACACTATAACAACAGAATAATCAGAGAAGCTATTGAGATAGAAAAGCGGCCACACAGCATGAATAAACGAGATGATACCTCCCGCCTACCAGCCATTTGGAAACCTGCCCTCATTGACAAACGAGTCCCTAACACAAAGAATGATACCAGACCCACACTCACGAAAACCACACAGGATGTCACTATCACACATCCACGCAAAAAGCAAACCCAAACCCACACCGAAGTTGACCACAAATCAGAAGCCCGACCACAAACCAGAAGCCAGACCAAAGCTGCATTATTAGCCACTTTAAACCCCTCCAATCCATACATGAAGCAAACTGATGCCCACCACGGAGATGTGGTACGACCACAAACGCGAAGCCAAACAACAGCAATGCAGCTCACCAGGTCAAATTCCTCTGCAACTCAGACTAACACAAGCACAACCAGGCCCCCACCCAAACAGAACACGCCCCCATCCAATCAGAGCACAGCCAAACTACCATCCAATCAGAGCACAGCCAAACCCCCTACCAATCAGAACACACCTCCACCCAATCAGAATGCAGCCAAGCTCCCATCCAATCAAGTCACACCCCCACTGGCAGTTAAAAAGAGGAACCGGCTGAGATCTCACATTGCTCCTGGAAGCACCAAGCCCGAAGCACCAGCCTGAAGATGATGAATGAGATTTCATCGAAACGTCGTGAAGATACTTCCAATTCTACGCGGGAGAAAACCCGAACAACCAAAGACCTATAGATAGATAGATAGATAGATAGATAGGTAGGTAGGTAGGTAGGTAGGTAGGTAGGTAGGTAGGTAGGTAGGTAGGTAGATAGATGAAAAAATAGCTGAACTTTGACAGAGATAGATAGATAGATAGATAGATAGATAGATAGGTAGGTAGGTAGGTAGGTAGGTAGGTAGGTAGGTAGGTAGGTAGGTAGGTAGATAGATAGATGCAAAAATAGCTGAACTTTGCCAATGCCCAGTAGTAGGATTGGGCAGAAATCTATAATCCTTGTGGTATGACAAGCTTTCACGACTGAGACTGTAAAAAATTTTCTTGTCTCAAAATTGGATTCTTGTTTGCTTATTAGATGCAGGATATCATGTAGGTAGTTGTGATATTCCTGATTTCCGCAGAATAGCTCTAAGGTAGGCACATCTGTTCTCTGCTACAAGATTTATAAGGAGCATATTTGGCAAGATTTTGTTTTCTTTGTGGTCTACTGGAAAAGTGGTCCATGTATCGAGGATGTAGGCTGCCTAAAGAACTGAAGAACTAAAAGAAAATAGTGGAGCCAGAGAGTGGGAGAATAGATGTTTCCAGTTCCCAGCAGCATCTGGAGCAGTGTTTCTCAACCTTACCAACTTGAAAATGTCTGGATTTCAACTCCCAGAATTCCCCAGCCAGCGAATACTGGCTGGGGAATTCTGGGAGTTGAAGTCCAGATATGTGTGAGCAAACTGGCCAATGAATGGACTAAACCAGGGGTTCCCAAACTTGGAACTTTAAGACTTGTGGATTTCAACTCCCAGAATTTTAAACCGCTTTATGGTCTTCATAGTAAAAAATAGAATCACTATATGAATTTGAATTTATATTTTCGAAATGTAATGTTTTCATTCTATCTGTGAATAAATGTAAGTTCTTAGGGTCTTATCTTTCTTACGATTACAACACTATGTTCAATGTTCAATCTTTTGCATTCAAATTCCAAGTCTCTTGCTTCCCTTTAGGCCTTTGCTAAATCATTTTCCTTTGTTAGACTAAGCTGGCTGGAGAATTCTGGGAGTTGAAGTCCACAAGTCTTAAAGTTGCCAAGTTTGGGAACCCCTGGACTAAACAGTGTGGGGGCGGGGGAGGGGAAGCATCCATGTGAAGAGGATAGCTTGGCAGTTGTAAAGTTGCTGAGAAACATAATCCAGGAACTAGCTTTCCAAGAGAGTTTAAGAAGAACTGTTATTCCCTCTTCCTCCACACACACCCCACCTTCGCTTTAGAAAAGGCTAGGACAGCAGAAAACAAAAATTAGACCCAAATTATCTTTGAAGGGAGTTAGTCTAACAAAGGGAAATGATTTAGCAAAGGCCTAAAGGGAAGCAAGAGACTTGGAATTTGAATGCAAAAGATAATAACATTGAACATAGTGTTGTAATCGTAAGAAAGATAAGACCCTAAGAACTCACATTTATTCACAGATAGAATGAAAGCATTACATTTCGAAAATATAAATTCAAATTCTTATAGTGATTCTATTTTTTACTATTAAGACCATAAAGCGGTTTAGTTGCCAGAATGTCAATTGATTGTCTGAAACTGTTGCTATTCCTTCCCACCCTTTAAAAATCCCGAAATCTTGAGGCCTCCCGAAATCCCAAAATGCAAATATATGTTAGTATTGTTGTGGTGGTTTTAATAAAACAAATTCCTCCTTTCAGTATATGTTAAGGTGACCAGACATCCCGCTTTTGGCGGGACAGTCCCGATTTCTAACAATTTGTCCCGCGTCCTGCAGCATTTTAAAAAAGTCCAGATTTTGGGGACTTTTTTACTCCATTCTTTCCGATAGGGAACTGCATTTCCCAAGATGCCTCAGGTCCTCCAAGCGCTGAACGCGGTTTTGGAATTGACTCCAGCGAAGCCCGGTAGCTGCCGGGGGTCCCTCCTGCCCACGACGATGGCTCCAGCCATGGACGAGTAGGCTGGCCGGGCCAGACTTGGAGTCTGGAGAAGCAGCGGCAGCGATGGCTGCTGCTGTCAGCGGTTCAGTCGGGCAGGCTCCAGCCTCTGCAGCGCGGTCTCAGTACAGCGTCCCCGGCATCCTGCATTTCCCGCAGCACGAGTGGGGCCGCTTTGAGGCCGAGAGAGCCGAGTGGGAGGCGGAGCGAGCGGAACTGCAGGTAGCCTTCCCCACCCCCGCTCAATGGACACCAATTTAAAAATCTGGTCACCTTAGTATATGTACAACGTATTCAGAATTAGAGACATCTCCAGCTTCTGGTCTTATGAATTGCAGTAGCTCTGTTTTGCTGGGATTCAGTTTCAGTCTCCTGGCCTTCATCCAACCATTACAGTATTGAGACACTGGTCCAACATTTGTTCCACCTTGGATAGACATCTCTGACATACCAGTAGCACCTGTGAGGAGTAAAACTCCAACTCAACCTTGTTGGAATACAGGACAATTTTATTGAAGCGTTTGCAATGGCTGGTGGATCTCGTACCCACACAGGCAAGAGACCACACCCAAGTAATGTAAAAGCATACTTTTATAATCATCCTACATCTGTCAGTTTACGCCACATCCAGGGGTGATATTCACTCACCTTCCCTACCGGTTCGCAAATGTGAGCGTGCATCTTGACACTGCTTGTGGTAAGTTATGTGTTTGTCTGCATGAATTCTCTCAAAAGGAAACTGCTATAAAATCATGAGCATTTGTTATTTTAGACATCTCCCTGCTGTATAACAGCAACCTCCAATTCTGTACTGATCTGATATTCTCCTCAAAGGACTCCTTAAACTACAGAATCGAGGTCACTAGGTTTTATTTTTATTTGATCTCTTTATTCTGTGTATATGGCCACCCAGTTGCCAGAGGCCAGTAACATACTTCTTGGATATTAAAACAGGCTTGCATAAAATTCTAGCAAAAACCTAGGGCAGTGATGGCTAACCTTTTTTGGCTTGCGTGCCAAAAGCAGGGGAAGCACAGGGGGGTCGTGCATGGGCGTGCCACACCCATAATGCTATGAGCGTGACCCCCTGCTTTTGGCACTCTATTTTTGCCCTCCCCAGGCTCCAGAGGCTTTCTAGGAGCTTGGGGAGGGTGAAAACAGCCTCCCCCCCACCTCCAGAGGCTTCAGGAGCTTCCCTGAAGCCTCCAGAGGATGAAAAATGGCCTCAAAAGAAGGCCTAAATCAGCTGGCCAGCGCACATTTGCCCACTGGAGCTGACATGGCAATGCCTTGTGTGGCCTAAGAAATGGTTCTGCCTGCTGCCTGTCGCACCTGTGCCATAGGTTCGCCATCACTGGTCTAGGGGTAAGAGTCAGGGCTGTTCTAAAGGACAGTAAGGTTGGAGCGATCCAGATTTTGGGAGGGGAGGGCTGCTGATCCATAGGGCAGGATTGCAATAGAAAAAAACACCTCATGGGCCCCCTATGACATCGCCGTTTCATTGGCCAGGAAATGTCGGCTGGCGATCCCCAGGGGGAGAGCCTTCTCTGTGGTGGCTCCTGCCCTCTGGAATGACCTACCCACCGACCTACGCACGACCACGGACCTGCGCCTCTTCCATCGGGCTTTGAAGACCTATCTATTTCGTGCGGCCTGGCATAATTTTTAAATGGTTTTAGTAGGTTTTATTAATGGTTTTAGTACAGGCGTATTATTTAATACATTTTTAAAATATATATTTCATGTATTTTTATCATTGATTTTATTGCTGCCTGTACACTGCCCTGAGTCCCGGAAGGGAGAAGGGCGGTATAGAAATTTTAATAATCATCATCATCATCATCATCATCATCATCATCATCATCATCATCATCATCATCATTATTGAAGGAACCCAGAGTTTACCAACTCTCTTGATGTTATTGAAGGCAGGGGAACTCCCATTCAACCTACCCATGAGGCCTGGAGGAATAGCCAGGTCTTAAGAGCTTTCCTACAGACAAGATAAGTTGGAGTCTGTGCTATATCAGGGGATGGGGGTGGGTGGAGTGGAGAATGTTCCAGAGAGCAGAGGTAACCATACAAAAGGCGCACTTCCTAGATCCCATAAGATGGCAGGAGTGTAAAGAAGGAGCCTGGAGCATTTCTTCCCTGTGGGAGCGTGTGGGGCAGACAGATGTTCTTGTGCCATGAAAGGCTTTCACCATGATTACCAACACCATAAATTGCATCTGGAAGCCTATTAATTCTCCCACTACGGTCAAACCATTCACTAAGGCTGCATTACTAAGGCTGCATATTAGTCTTCTCATCGTTCCTATCACCCATCTCCTCTCACTTATGACTGCAGGACTGTAACTTTGTTGCTTGTATCTCTAGGATTTCTATTGATATTGATTGTTTCCTGATTGCTTATTTGAACCCGATGACTATCATTAACTGCTGCACCTTATGATTCTTGACGAATGTATCTTGTCTTTTTATGCACACTGAGAGCATATGCACCAACACAAACTCCTTGTGTGTCCAATCACACTTGACCAATAAAGAATTCTATTCTATTCTATTCTATTCTATTCCATTCCATTCCATTCCATTCCATTCGTATTCATTGCAATTCATGCAGAAGTGGTGTTTCTAGGTCACTGCCAAGAAGTCCCTTCTCCATTTCCACTGGAGGCTCCTTGAGGGCTCAATAGGAAAGGCAAAATCAATTATGGACTTCCCCAGCACTCTCCAATAAGATAAACAGCAGTGCAAGCAAGCCATAATGCATAATTAAAACCAATGAACAGATGGATGCCCCTTGGTCTCCTTCTTCTGGAAGGGTAGCCTTGACAGGACTCAGCAGACCAAAGAGTAATCTAACCATCCAGACAGATGTAGGTCCTTTTCCAAAGGTGGAGTTAGTGCTGCAGTTCAAGAACAAAGAGAAAATGCCAGATCTGGAGGTAATCCAGTGAAGGAAGGGGAGGGGGGGGGGTGGAGAGAAAGACTTTGGTGGCAAAATGCTCAAGAATGTATGTGAAAACCTCCAGAGAGAATCTTAGCCAGGGCAATCTCAATTTTTGGCAATGTAGAATCCGTGTTATAAATGGACATCCTTAGTTCATTGTAAACATTCTTAATCAACTGCAAAACAAACCAGCGGAAGAGAGAGGTCACCTTAGGCCGGGGGTGGGCAAACTTTGCAACTTTAAGTCTGAAGGACTTCAGCTCTCAGACTTTTTTTTTTTTAATTTTAATTTTTTTATGTTTTACAATATTCCACCCAGTGCTATACAAAACGAAAGGAGGAGTTGGTTCTTCGGATATCTTCAATTATCTTTAGGATCTCCAAAATCCACGTTCTCTGGGTACAGGTGTCGAGGCATCCAAAGTTCCAAGTGCATAGTCCACAAATGGCTTCCAAGTCTTCCAGAAAATGTCTTTTTTATAGACCCCCTCTCTAAATTTAATATCACATGTTATTTTATCATTTAAAGCTAATTTCCACATTTCACAATACAACTCTTCTATTTTAATATTTACCTCTATTTTCCAGTATCTTGCTATTATAATTCTACCCATTATAATCATAATTCTAATCAATTCTTTCTCATATTTTGTTAATTCTAATTCCTTAATTATCAATAATAATATAGTTTCTGATCTCAATGTTATTCTTTTCTTCATCATTTCAAACATCGTTTTCTCCAATTGTTGCCAAAACTTTTTAATTTTTCCACATTTATACCACATATGTTCATAAGTTCCCAATTCCATGTTACATCTCCAACATTTATTACTAATTTTTTTATCCATCAATGATAACCTTAATGGAGTCCAATACCATTTCCAAACAACCTTAAAGTTGTGCTCTTTAATCCTTATAGACAAAATCCTCATAATTCGACTCTTCCAATTCACATTCCAGTCCGAATCTAATATTTTGATCTTGAGTTCTTCCTCCCAATTCGTCTTCATTACCATTTGTGGATTTCCATCAAAGTTTATAATCTTATATATCTTACTAACGAGTCCCTTTAACCCAATTTCATCCTTGATAATTTGAGATACTAAGCTTTCAAATTCAGTTTTACTTCTACTTATTTTGCATGTTCCCCTTACTTTCATAGTCCATTTTTCTACCTGTATTTTTTCAAACCAATTCAGCTCCAATTTTTCAATTATTTCTTTTTTTCTACTCTCGGTTTCTAAAGCTCTTAACCAATTTACTATGCTTCCTATATTTTCATCCTCAATTACTTTATCTCGACTTATGTTGGTTTTAATCGGCCAACTTCCAAGTGTCTTCCCCAAGAAGGATATGTCCGGAATCAATATTTTAACAAATTTATTCCAAATTTTACTCAATCCCTTTAACCAATAACTGTTGATTGCCTTTTTTGTTTTTACTTTATCTAAAAACCATGTAGGACCAAATCTCTTAATCTCCTTTAACTCTAGATCTCCCCAATGACCATCTCCTCCTTTAAGTATTTTTATCACAGTTCGAATATTATAGGCCCGATAATAATTAAGTAGATTGGGAATTCCCAATCCACCTTCCTTTTGATTTTGATACCACATTTTCTTCATTAATCTAGGTATTTTCCCACCATTGCAAAATTTATCTAATTTCTTCTGATATCCTTCCATATCTTTCTCTGTCAAATTTAATGGTAGCATCTCAAATAAAAAATTTAACTTTGGTAACAACATCATCTTACACATTGCAATTCTGCCAAACCAAGACAACTTTATCTCTTTATATTTATCTATCTTCTTCTCTACTTCATTCAACATCACATCATAATTAATTTTTTTCAATTCTCTAACTTTAAGTGAAAGTGTTATTCCCAAATATTTCAATGTATTTTTAATTCTAATATTAAGTATAATTGGAGGCCACCACAGCAGCTGAAGTTTTTTTATAAGGGCAAAATGCAGACAATTACTCCGCAAGTGGATCCAGTAGGATATGTACGAGAGCTTGGGCTGATTGAGAAAGACGAGGATTTAACAGAAATTGGAAATCAAATGCTTAAGATGGGTGGAATGCAAGTAGGATCACCAATATTAGAAGAAAAAGGGGTTGTTGGAGGAGATCCAAGAAGCTTAAAGTGGAAAGAAATTTCTCCAGCAATATCTGAGCAGAAGAAAAGCCGTGAGGATACAATGCAAGCAGTGGATAAAGAGAAGGATCCTAAAAAGCAAGAAGCTGAGTGCGGGGAAAAGTTAGCACTGTCTCCCTTTTTTGAGAGTGGAATTTAAAAAGACAGCCCATGAGAAGTGATCCGACCATCGGCACGTCCCCTCCCCCACAATCTCTATGCAGAGGCGGTGCCGGTTGAGGAGGTGGGGGATGAAGATAGTTTGTTATATGTTGTTTGTAGTGTCTCATGTTTTTTTTGTATGTCGTTTCTGTTTGGTGTTGGGATTTGGGCACGTAAAGGAAGAGGAGGGGCTAGGACTAAAAAAGTTACCGTTTAAATGCGGTTTATAAAAATAATGGCATGGAACGTGAAGGGCACAGGGAATCAAATAAAGAGGAGGAGATTGGAGCTTAAAATTAAAAGGGACTTACCAGACATATTATTTTTGCAGGAAACTCATCAAAAATCTGAGGATTTAAATAGAATGAATATAAAGGGTATGCAAATTTATGAAAAATCTTTCGGAACCTCTAAAGCCAGAGGAGGGGCAACATTGATATCAAATAGGGTATATTTTGAAAAAAAACAAGTAATTAGAGACGATGAAGGAAGATATTTAATAATTGTAGGGAATATTAACGAGCAAAAAGTGACACTGGTTAACTTATATCTACCGAATGAAAAACAAAAGGGATTCCTTGATAAAATAACTAAGATTTTGGAAACTGAAAGTGTAGGGAAAGTGATTGTGGCTGGGGATTTTAATTTAATTAGAGACAAAATAGATAGTACTAATCCCACCCGCTTTAGAGAAACAAATAAAGGGGAAATTTTAAATAAATGGATGCTTTGAAATAGTGTGGTAGATGTCTGGAGGGAGTTGAAAGGTACTGAAAGAGTGTATACTTTTTGCTCTAAGGTATATAATACATATTCAAGAATTGATTATATTTTCGTCTCTAAAGACCTGTTGAATAATATAGATAGAATAGACGTGGGAATTTTCAAGGACTCTGACCATGCAGAAGTTATGATGGAAATAGATTTCAATATTGGAAAAAAAGAAAGAGGTTGGAGATATGATGAAAAATTGTATAAAAAGGAGGAGGATAAAACATGGATACTTAAAAAATGGGAGGAAAGTTGGAGACTGAATGATAATGGAGAAGTTAAATTTGAAATTGTTTGGGACACGATGAAGGCAGTATTTAGAGGAGAAAGCATTAAGTTGTCAAGCAGGAAATATAGAGAATATAGAAGTAAAATGGAACAGGACACAAGACAAATTAAGGTATTGGAGAACCAATTTTTACTTACGAAAGATAAAAAATGTTTGGAGGAATTGAATTTACTAAAAACTAAATTGATAGAAGAAGATATAGAATGGGTTAAAAAATATAAGATATTTAAATAGGGATTTCTTTGAATTTAGTAATAAAAACTCTAGGTTATTAGCAAGGATGGTGAAAAATAAAAGTGAAAAGAGAGAAATTGGCTCTCTGATAGATGAAAAAGGTACAAGATGTTATAAGAGACTGGAGAAATGTGAAGTAGTTAGGAATTTTTTTCAAAAATTATATTCAAAGAAATCAATTGATTTGGAAAAATTGAAAAATCATCTTGGAAAATATGCTGTGAAAATAGATCAAACATATAAGGATTTGATGGAAGGAGATATAACACAAGATGAGATTAATGAAAGAATACAAGAGATAAAATTAGGGAAGACTCCAGGTGAAGATGGATTACCTGCTGAATTTTATAAAGACTTTAAAGAAATAATAATACCAAAACTGCAAAAATTATTTAATGGAATTTTACACGGTGGAGAAGTCCCGATGTCATGGAATAGAACGGTAATATCCATAATTCCTAAACCAGATAAAGATCTGGAGAGGAACGAGTCCTATCGACCCATTTCTTTAATTAACCAAGATGCAAAAATATTTACTGCCATTATAAGTAATAGATTAAATAGATTTATAGACAAGTATATAAGCTATAATCAAGCCTTTGATTCTGTACAATGGGAAACTATCAAAGTAATTATTGAGGCATTAGGCTTTGGTAATAGATTTATACATGTTATTTCAAAACTGTATCAAAAAAATAGTGCAAAAGTGAAGGTGAATGGAATAATGACGGGAGAGATTAAATTGGAAGCAGGCACGAGACAGGGATGTCCCTTGTCCCCAACATTATTTTTATTAGTTATGGAAGTTTTGACTAAATTGATAGAAAAAGATGAAGAACTGGAAGGGTACAAGGGATATAAGATAAATTTGTACGCGGATGATACCTTGATTATTCTGAAAGATATAGAGAAAGATTTGAAGAGGATAAATAAACATTTGAAAGAATTTGAAGAAATGACAGGTTTAAAGGCAAATTGGTCAAAATCCGAATTATTAATGAACAAAAATGGTAAGGAGTGGGAGAGTATGCAAGAACAATTTGGGATAAGAAATCCTTCAGACTTAAAGTTGCAAAGTTTGCCCACCCCTGCCTTAGGCTATGAAAGAAGGAGAAATGCATAGGAAGAGAAAGTGGATGGTTTGAATAGGGTTGTCTTCTTGAAGTGATGATCGCTTACCTTGCTCCTATAAACCACTGCTTTCATGACTTCTACCAAGTGAAAGGCTAACTCCAACCTCTGGATTTGCTAAAACCTAGGGAAGGAATTGCAAGATGATCCACTATTTTTTTATTTTATTTTATTTTATCCAATTTATATCCCGCCCTTCTCCAAAAGGACCCAGGGCGGCGCACAGGAATTTAAAAACAGCATACAAAGATAATACAAAACATCTAAATTTAAAAATCTATTAAATGGTAACCTGCGCTAAAACCAATTAAAATCCCCCAATTAAAACTATCT
Source organism: Rhabdophis nuchalis (assembly GCA_039707465.1). Taxonomy (NCBI): domain Eukaryota; kingdom Metazoa; phylum Chordata; class Lepidosauria; order Squamata; family Natricidae; genus Rhabdophis; species Rhabdophis nuchalis. The sequence goes on from CM077646.1 coordinate 186,676,635, forward strand.
AAAATTCGTCACAGTAGAGGCTATCCTAGGCCGGCTTGGTGAAATAAGTGTGTTTTTAAACACTGGCGGAAGAGGCGGAGGTCGGTGATGGTGCGGAGTTCAGGGGGTAGGTCGTTCCACAGGGTAGGACCTGCCACAGAGAAGGCCCTTCCCCTGGGTGTCGCCAGCCGGCACTGTCCAGCCGACGGCACCCTGAGAAGGCCCTCTCTGTGGGAGCGTATCGGTCTAAGGGATGTATGGAGAAGGCCCTCTCTGTGGGAGCGTATCAGTCTAATAATGTATGAAAAACCCACTTCATTTGTCTGGCTGCGCCCTGGTTCTTTAGTGTTGCGATAAATAAAGCATAACTCTACACATGTGCAAATTATGTATTCTTCATATGTTGCATTCACCTGACCTGAATTGACACCATATATTAATATGCCTAGTAATATTCTGGGTCATAAATGTGGCGGCTGTATTACAAACATCTAATTCAATAGACAGAGATTTGATCTATGCCTTTGAAGAAAGACGGTGTACTGACAAAGTTTTAATTTTGAGTCCAAATGTCTAGAATATTTGGAAAACTGGGGAACAGAAACAAACTACTGTATTTTTCAGAGTATAAGACGTACCTTTTTGTCTCAAAAAAGAGGATGAAAATCTGGGTGCATCTTATACACTGAATACAGCATTTTTTGCCTCCAAAAACCCCATTGCAAAATGAATGTGTAGAAGGTTTGGGAGGCTTGCAAAGTGCTCCTGGGGGCTGAGGAAAAAGAGCAAAAAATGGGCTGTTTTTGCCCCCCTCCATAGCCCCCAGGAGCACTCTACAAGGTTCCCAAAGCCTCTGCATGCCCCCCCTTTTGCAAAAAACCAGCCCGTTTTTGCTAAAAATGGGCCATTGTTGCTCATTTTTGGACCCCCCCAGCCCCCAGGAGCACTCTAAGAGTCTCCCAAATCTCTGCATGCCCTTTCTTTTTGTGTGTGCAAATAACAAGGTGTGCAGAGGGTTTGGGAGGCCTGCAGAGTGCAAAAACGTTTTAAAAAAATTTACCTCTTCAAAATCACGGTGTGTCTTATACTCCAGTGCATCTTATAGTCCAAAAAATACAGTACGTTACCCTGTTCTCCTAATCTGGATTCATCCTTCTTTCTTACCGAAATCAATAGTCCACAATGTTTTATTAATTAATTAGCCATTCCCAGCCACGCGTTGCTGTGGCCCAGTCTGATTAAATGGCCAACCAATCTGTGTGTAGATCTACACCTGCAAACACAAACACGTACACAAAACCACTTTATAACCCCCAACCTACCTACCTACTCCCTTTCTCCCCCTCTCCCTCTACCTACCTACTGTATTTCTCCCTCTTCCTCTCTATCCCCCTACCTACCTACCTACCTACCTACCTACCTACCTACCTACCTACCTACTGCATTTCTCCCTCTCCCTCTCTATCCCTATAGCTACCTACTGTATTTTTCCCTCTGTCTATCCCTCTACCTACCTACCTACCACATTTTTCCCTCCCTCTCTCTATCCCTATAGTTGCCTACCTATCTACCTTGAATCTTATGGACAGAGTATTTTATGTCATAAAGGATGACATAATACCTGTGGCCCACTGCTCTCTCTGTGTCCATCTACCTACCTTTTTACAATTTTTTTACATTTCTGTTGCGTGTACCTGGCACAGGTGTGACATCTACACAATCCATATATATCATTGGTGCCATATTTGAAAGGAACGTTGTGTGAAAATTTGGAAGCGATCGGTGCAGGACTTTCGGAGATTAGCGGTTTTGAACAAACTCTTGTTACATTTTTATTTATATGGATTACAGATTACGTATATCTATTGGAGGCCAAGAACACATATAAATACCTAAAGCCAATGCTTTTTTCCCTATAAGAAAATGATTCTCATTGTAGGAGACTGGGCCTGAGACTGTTCCACACTGGAAAGAGGCTAAAGCTAATTGAACTCCAGCCCAAACCCTAATTTCAAATCTGAAAAAAAAAACCCACCCAAAGCGCATGCACGGAAGGCTGAGAGTATGCGTGGATGGGGTGCGTTGCTCCCATTTGTGAACTGGTAGGGAAGAGAAGTGAACACCACCCCTGACTAGGATAAATAAAAATGAGATTCAAACAGCTGTGCGGAAAGAAGAAATATTTATTCCTAAAGGCAAGGACTTTCCTTTTAGGGACAGCTGCTACAGAGAAATGGGGCACAGGAACAAAGGGAGGTTTAAACAGGGAGTTTGTCCTGGGTGTGGAAATTGTTAGGGGTAAAAAAGGCGCGAAGAGACGTTGACTAATGTAAGGTCTTGTTGAGGCAGCATTTCAAATGATGTTACTATGGCATCGTAGCTTTCATCCAATGAGGAGAGTAGTATGTAAACCTGGTGCTGTTCTGAAAAATTTAGTCCCTTTTCTTGCAACTCTTGGAACATGTTCTTCATGCAGTTAATATGGACTAACATGTCTCTTCCCTTGCTGAGCCTTGTTCTAAACAGTTTCCGGGTTAAATGTATGTGTGCCCCCACGGTGTCACAAACATACAGTCTCTTCAAATTTCCCCAGCATCTTGCTGAACTAGCTGGGTATCATCTAGCGTTAAGCCTATGATGCATAATGCCCTTTCATTGCTTTGCTTGAACTCTGCTAGTTTTCTGGCTTCTTCATCGTTGTCCGCCCTCCAGGTAGTCACATCCAGTGGATTCGCCATGATGTCCCATACAGCAGACTACACTTGGTGGACCAGGAAACGTAGTTTGTGCCATCCAACCGAGTAATCAGTGACAAATTGGGAGCCTGGTCTTGTGCCATCTTCACCAGAGTAGTTTGTTGTGTGTAGCAACTCCTCTATAACTGTAATCGGTATTTACACCGTGTAGCCTGGGCCCATAACCAGTGTTGGGGTAAAAAACACCACTGTTGGAAAAGGCGGAATAGTGCAATATACCAGACAGCAAGAGATACGTTGCTTAAAGCACACAAAAACACTAAAACACTGATAGTAGAAAAAATAAATAGTCTTTACTTTTGTAGTAATTAAAATACTTCTTCCAAAACAGTGATACTAACTCCTCTAACAATAAACAGTCCTTCACCAAAACCACAGTTTTCTTACATTAAGTCAAAACAATGATACTTCTTCTGTCTTCAGGTTCAGCTCCTCCCTCAGTGGCAATCAGGAAGCAAAGGGAAGCAAAAGGGAATGAACTGTGTTTCCATCTGCCTCTTATGGTTGAGCTGGAAAACACAGCCAATCAGATTCCACATAGTCCTTAAAGTTACATATACTCTTTAAGAATCCTGGCTTATATATATTGTCAACCCAATATCAGGGTGATTATCCTAACAGAAATGTCTACATGACAGTGTCAAACTCGCCATGTCACGTTGCTGTCGTGTGATGTTTTGTGACATTTTCCCCATTCGCTGAGCTGTGGTGGGTGTGGCCTTCATGTGACCCATCCAGCCCACAGGCCGCCATTTTGACCCCTCTGGTCTATGTGCTGATTTTAGGTCGATCACTTAGGATGCTTATTCTTGTGAATATGCAGTTCTACTGGGAGACCTAATTTAATTAACTCTATTTATGTTCCCAGACTGATATGTCGATTAAGTCTGGGTACCTTATTTGGGGTTTTGAGGAAGTTTGAATAAAAGATTGTCCCACACCCCATTTGCTATTTTGCAACTTTCAACTGGACTGTCAATTATCCAGTGGCATTGCTGATTCTCCTTCCATTTGGATTCTGCTAATGTTTTAAGGGAAGATGGAAACGGCAAAACGAATAAAAGATATATTTGATATAAAACTTCTCACAAGGCACTGCCTATTTCTTGGCCTGCCACTCAAAATTGTAAAATGCCCATGCACCAGGATGATCCTCTGCTTTTTAAAAAGAGCGAGAAGCGCTTAAATTTGAGGGTGTACATAGGCTCGGGAAAGGACAGAAAATAAATGAGTTATTGGCTATTAGGTGTTTCAAGATGGACTGCTTCTCCAAACTAGCTGTTTCTCTGCCCAGTTAAATCTGCCAGGGCATCACAACTTATGGTTCTTGGCCAGTGCCAGAAGGAATCCTGAATCAAAGTACGGTACTTGCAGAGAAGTAAAACGAGGGAGTGATGCCAAGTGCTTACAGCCTGCTTTTCAGTCTGCCAGCAGCTTCATGAGGAAGAACACACATACAAATCTTGAGTCCCGCAAGGGAGAAGAATTTAATAAACCATAAACCAGATCTATATCCTACCCCCATCCCAATTACCCTTGTTTGCCTTTTCAGGAGCTACTGCAGGCAAGTGTCAAACAGAAGAGAACAATATCTGTTTTCACGGGGGAAATCCAAGGAAAATCAACCTGGTCACTTTAATAATAGAGATAGTTAGACCTTCTGGTGACCATATATTGCAACATGTGCTTACTGGCCCTAATTCTTGCTCTCTGGAGGCTTTGGCTATTGCTTTCTTTCACCTGCCAATTGAAATGCATTCAATTTATAACTTGTCCACCACAACTTTCCCTTGCATCTGACAATCCACGACAGGGATTGAATGCTGAATAGACAGGGGTCCCTGAACTCCAGGCAAAATAATCAAGGTACAGATGGGGTGGAAAAGCAGACAATAAGGCCCAGGAATAAAGCCGCCATGGTTTCATTTTCTTTTGCAATTTACTGTCGTGACAGGCTAGGTGGTGTCGGGATGAGTGGCTTGTGGGCTCAAGGGAAAGTCTTGGTCTTGCAGCCAAAAACTACTGCAGTAAATTGGACCTTGAATGTCCTTAACAACTTAAGTGGGAAACCTCGCAATCACATTACATCAGTCATTATTTGATCTAAGCACCTCAACTTCTGAACCAGCCTTTGTTGATTTGACTTCTCTGAGAGATTAGACCAAAACATTTGGACAACAGCTCCCATTATCCCCAAACCATTATGGTTCTTGGGCTCCTATTAGCCCAGCTGGTATAGACATTAGCTGTGGAAGTTGAGGGATATTGGGAATTGTAGTCCAGTGAATCTGGAACAATACTGAAAATGAATGCAATGCATCAGGGTTTGACCTGCATTTTACTATTGTTGGAAGAAATATCCATCTGGTTCCATCCCAAGTGGGGAGAAAGACACTGGAAGCATGGAGGCTGATTAGAAAGATGGTTTATTGATGGGCAGGACCACATGGGTTTGAGGTCCTGGGCAACTGACCACATGGAGTGGAGAGTGAGGTTTATTTATACCCTCTCTTGGGCCTTGCCCTTGAGCTTCCTGTTCCTGTGCAATAAATGTATTCTATTGGCTGCAGTCAGACTCCCATGGGGCCATGTAGGGTCAGTTTGTCTGTATCAACTTTGGTTGAAGCCTGGAGGGTGATGCAATGTCCCCAGATGATTTCGCAATGCAGTGAGCCCTGCTGCTACATAATCTTATTATGTCCTGGAGGATCATGTCTTAATCCCATCATCTTGGAGCTGAAGGTCTTTTGTTTGATAGATAGGCTGGCCCAGTCCTTCTCAATGGGCACCAAATATCTTCTGGGAGCAGGGAGCTGAAGCTCTGAGTTTCTGTCTCCCTTAAGATTTCTATTTCTATTTCTTTGTCTAGGAGAAGTGTAATATTCTGCCTTTTTAATATTTCCTAAAATATTTCATTCTTCTAGAAGGGGTGAGTGCTGACTTTCTACACTATCTAAAAACCTATGTCTGCATTCCCAACTGTCATTTATTACTTCATTAATGTAGTTCATTCTTCTGATAGTTTCAGTAGAGAGATTATTTGTGGGATTTGACAGTGGCAAGAGGCAAGAGCAGGAGTTGGTCAAATACCATCAGGAGATAGAGGATTTGTGATCAAGTTAACGTTTAGGATCGGTTGCACAGCCTGAGGGGAACAAACCAGGTAATGTTCTAAGGCAGGGGTCTCCAACTTTTGCAACTTTAAGTCTGAAGGACTTCAACTCTCAGACTTCTCCAGCCAGCTTTGCTGGCTTGAGAATTCTGGGACCTGAAGTCCTTCAGACTTAAAGTTGCAAAGGTTGGAGACCCCTGTTCTAAGGAATCCAGGTGGCTGGCAATTGGCTCTCAGTATTATCACTACCATTTAGAGACCTTTGGTAAAAATCCTAGGTAATATTACAGTGAAACTTGTTTTATTGGACTAACTATGGAGGAAGGGTACCCATTACCATATTTTTAATATAGTAGTATTTGGTGAACCCTGGAAATATGATGGGACATGCTGTAGTTTGCATATTGAGCATAATACATATTTGCCAGTGTACAGGTGGGTACCTTTAAAGCAGTGGTAGTCAACCTGGTCCCTACCGCCCACTAATGGGCGTTCCAGCTTTCATGTGGGAGTTAGGGGTTTTGTCCAATACTGAAGCACTTTCCTTTTTTAAATTTAATTGACTTCCCTACTTTATAAATCACCATTACTGTGGAACCGGTGGGCGATTAAAAATTTTACTACTAACAGAGATACAAAAGTGGGCGGTAGGTATAAAAAGGTTGACTACCCCTGCTGTAAAGCATATCCCACCTTTGACAAGACTAATTTTATTTAGTTTTAGTATGTTTTCACTTTCCCCCCATTTTTCCATTGTTTTAAGAAGAAAATACATTTTTCTGTTTGCATTTTGGCCAAGGAGAGATTCCCCCCCCCTTCAATGAAATGGAATGAAATGAGTTTTTAAAAAAGTCCCATTCAAAATGTTTTTCGAAGCGCACGCTAAGCGAAACGGTTGCTAAACTGGTAGGATTGCACCCCTGATCAGGAGTCTGTGAATTCTAGTCCTGCCTTAGGTAAAAAGCCAGCTGGTGCTTATAGATCAAAGTTGAAATCCATTATTATACCAGTTGTGATTGGAGACCTCAGAAAGATACGTGATATTGAAAATATTGAATTTATCAGACTTGAACACCCTAATTAAAAAAAAAAGACACCAAGCAGGGAACTGTCTATATTCTCAGACACGACCTTAATAATTCTTAGATACTTGGTTAGGACTTGAATTATTAAGTTTTCACCAGGATTTGGAATGTGAATCTAACTACAGTATAGATTACCAATACATAATAATTATTTCAATTTCTACAAAAGATTGAGGGGAAAGTGGGTAAAGATAAATCTTGACAATGGCTTATAACTAGAACAGTAAAAGGCTTAATTTTGGTTCCTCAAAGTCAAGCTATTCAACAACAAATGCAATCATTTAAAAAAAAACCATCAAATGAGTCAAACTGCAGATTTGGCAAAGAAACAGAAATATTTATTGTGGGATTTCTGAATAAAGATTGATAAAACCTTGCCTCATAATGCATCAGACATAGTGGTGATTGAAAAGAAGAAAGTGTGGATAATATGATGTGGCAACACCAGGGATGTTAGAAGACAAAGAATTGGCAAACACACAATATCAAGAACTGAAAATCAAAATTGGAAGATTATGGCATAAACCAGCCATGGTGATCCTGGGGATTTCCAGGACACTGGGTGCCAAAGCAAAAAAATCATGGATGCTACTTAGAAAATCTGCACATTTAAAAACATTCCATCTGTCAATTGCAAAAGGCAACATTGCTTGGATTTGCGCATATTCCACAGATACATTAATAGAATAACAATATTGGAAGAGGCTTTGGAAGTCTTCTAGTCCAACGCCCTGCTCAAGCATGAGACCATATGCTGTTTCAGACAAATGGTTGTGCAATCTCTTTTTAAAAACCTCCAGTGATAGAGTATCCACAACTTCTGAAGGCAAGCTGTTCCATTGATTGATTGTTCTGTCAGGAAATTTCTCCTTATTTCTAGATTGGATCTCTCCTTGATTAGTTTCCACCCATTGCTCCTTGTCCTGCCTTCAGGTGCTTTGAAGAATAGTTTGACTTCTCTTCTCGGTGGCAGCCCCTTCGATAATGGAACAGTGCCATCATGTCACACCTAGTCCTTTTTCACTAAATGAGACATACCCAATTCTTGCAACCATTCTTCGTATGTTTTAACTTCCATTTCCCCTAATCATTTTTGCTGCTCTTCTGTGCACTCTTTCCAGAGTCTCAACATCTTTTTTATATTGTGGCAACCAAAACTGGATGCAACATTCCAAGTGTGGTCTTATCACAAGGCATTATAAAGTAATACTAATGCTTCATGTGGTTTTGATTCTATACCTCAGTTAGTTCAGCATGGGACTAGGTTGGCTCTGTTGGCAGCTGCAGCACACTGCTGGCTCATATTTAGGTGATTATCTACTAGGACTGCTAGATCCTTCTTGAAGGTACTGCTAATTTATTTATTTATTTATTTTTCATATTTATAACCCGCTCCCATCTTACAACAAGGGACTCGGGGCGGCGAACATAGAATTAAATCAATAAATACAAAATACAATACATAGATATTAGATGCCTGTGTTGTAACCATTTTTAAAACCCTCGTTTATAATTGGCGGTGCTGGGGTTACGCAAGGCCGGCTAGTTGGAAGAAGTGAGTCTTAAGACATTTGCGGAAGAGGCGGAGGTCAGGAATGGTGCGGATTTCAGGGGGCAGGTCGTTCCAAAGGGCCGGCCTGCCACAGAGAAGGCCCTCCCCCTGGGCGTCGACAGTCGACATTGCCCGACCGACGGCACCCTGAGGAGGCCCTCTCTGTGGGAGCGTGTCGGTCCCAGGGATGTATGGGGCAGGAGACGGTCTTGCAGATAGCTAGGTCCCGAGCCATGGAGCGTTTTGAAGATGGTCGTTAGGACCTTGAAGCGCACCCGAAAGACCACAGGAAGCCAGTGGAGCTCGCGTAGGACAGGTGTTATATGGGAGTGTTTAGGCGCTTCCGTAATTATCCGTGCGGCCGCGTTCTGGACTAACTGTAGTCTTCGGGTGCACTTCAAGGGAAGCCCCATGTAGAGAGCATTGCAATAGTCAAGTCGAGATGTGACGAGTGCTTGAGTGACTGTGCGTAAGGCTCCCCGATCCAGTAAGGGACGCAATTGGCGCATCAGGCGTACCTGATGGAATGCCCCCCTGGCCACGGCCGCCACCTGGTCTTCCATAGTCAGCCGGGAGTCCAGGAGGACACCTAGATTGCGTGCCTTCTCAACAGGGGCTGGTGTTTCGCTCCCAATGGCCAGAGTTGGAATAATCTGGCTGAAACGGGGTGCCGGAAGCCACAGCCACTCAGTCTTGGACGGGTTGAGCCTGAGTTTGTTACTACCCATCCAGATCCGTACAGCCTCCAAGCACCGGGACATAACCTCGACGGCATCATTGGGGTGGTCCGGGATGGATATGTACAGCTGGGCATCATCAGCGTACAGATGATATCCCACCCCGAAACCACGGATGATCTCACCCAGCGGCTTCATATATATGTTGAACAGCAGGGGCGAGAGGACCGACCCCTGAGGGACCCCACATAAGAGGGATCTAGAAGTCGACCTCTTCCCCCCCATCAACACATATTGTGACCGACCAGAGAGGTAGGACGAGAACCACCGTAAAACGGTGCCTCTCAGCCCCAACCCCCCCAGTCGGTGTAATAGGATACCATGGTCGATGGTATCAAAAGCCGCTGAAAGGTCTAATAGGACCAGGATAGAGGAAAATCCTCTATCTCGTGCCCTCCAGAGATCATCGACCAATGCGACCAATGCCGTCTCGGTACTGTGCCCGGGTCGGAAGCCGGACTGGCGCGAATCTAGATAGTCAACTTCATCCAAATGTCGTGGAAACTGTTGGGCCACCACACTCTCAACAACCTTCACTAGAAAGTGGAGGTTGGAGACGGGACGATAGTTTTCTAATAATGCCGGATCCAGGGACGGCTTCTTGAGGAGGGGCCTCACCACCGCCTCTTTCAAGACGGTAGGTAAGGACCCCTCACTCAGAGATGCGTTGACAATGCCCTGAAGCCAGCCTCGTGTCGTCTCCCAGGATTCCAGTACAAGCCAGGAGGGACACGGATCCAGTAAACATGTGGTGGCCCTCAGTCTCTTTGACAGCTTGTCCATATCTTTGATAGTAACAAAGTCAAACTCCTCCCACAATGGTGTCTCAAGAGCTGCTTTGGCACTCTCGACAGGGCTATTGACAATGGAGGGTAACTCGCTTCGAATCCGAGTGATTTTCTCCTGCAGATAAATCCCAAATTCCTCTGCTCGACCCTGTAAAGAGGCTTCCCGCGGCCTCTGTTGGAGGAGGGAGCGGGTTACCTTAAACAGGGCGGCAGGGCGGTTTTCTGCGGATGCAATAAGTGTGGCACAATATTCACGTTTGGCCAGCCTTATTGCCACTAAATAAGTCCTAATGTGGTCTCTTATTAGTGTTCGGTCGGATTCAGAGCGAGATGATCTCCATCTGCTCTCTAGGCGTCTCTTGTGGCATTTCATCCCCCTGAGCTCCTCGGTGAACCAAGGGGCCCAGGTGGTTCGTCGCCGCAAGAGAGGCCGCAAGGGCGCGACTCGGTCCAAGGCCCCGGCGGCCGCACTTAACCATGCAGTCACTAGGTCCTCAGCCGAGTCGCGGAGCAAGTCCGCAGGAATTGGCCCAAGCTCCTTCTGGAACCTTAACGGGTCCATCAGGAGCCTGGGGCGGAACCATATAGGAATGTTTGGTTCCGCCTCCTCACAGTGAGGTGTGGCGGTCGGAAAGTCGAGCCGAAGGAGAGCGTGATCTGTCCATGACAGGGGTGTGATGACTAAATCCCCTACTCCCAGATCACTACTCCACTGACCCGAGACGAAGATGAGATCCAAAGTGTGTCCGCCCTCATGAGTAGGGCCTAGAACTACCTGAGTCAGGTCCATGGCTGTCATGGAAACCATGAACTCCCGAGCTATACCAGAGGTCTCACCTGCAGATGGCAGGTTAAAATCCCCCATGACTACAAGTCTGGGGGTTTCAACCGCCACCCCGGCTATAACCTCAAGCAGCGCGGGCAGGGCTGTTGTTGTATAGCGAGGAGCAAGGTATACAACTAACACGCCCAACTGCCTCCCTAGGCCCCACTTCACAAGGAGGGACTCACACCCGGTCGTCTGAGGGACTGTGGTCTCCTTTGGCTCAAGACCTTCCCTAACCATGATCGCCACTCCCCCACCCCTCCCAAAGGCCCTGGGCTGATGGAAGGCTCGGTATCCTGGTGAGCACATTTCTACGAGGGGATGTCCTCCCTCGTGGCCCAACCAGGTTTCCGTAATGCCAATCAGGTCCGGGTCCCCCTCCAACACAAGGTCATGTAAGAGAGGGGCTTTTTGTACCACGGACCTGGCGTTGCATAGCATCAGTCCAAGGCCCCGGGTCTGCGGTTCTTGCTCACCTAGTCTGCGATGAAGGAAAGGGGAGTTGGAGCGCGTGATCACCTGTAACCATCGGCCACGATGCTCCAACTGATGGTGTTCATCCCCCCTTCTACCATCCCTGCCCCTCCCCCTCCCCAAGACCGTATTGATGGCAAATACCCTGGTGGGACCGACCCTCCCTCCATCCCCCTTCGTCTTTTCATTTCCGCATATTGACGGCCTTCTCTCTTGGCGTTCCCCTAATTGGTCCTCCCACCCCCCTTCCCTGGGAACCCCTAAAAGCCGGATTAAAAATTTATACAGGAATCCCCTGAGCCTGCGCTTCGCCCACCTCTTAGGATTAATAAATCCATCCTCGAGGCGTGTCCGTGTTAATGTAGGGGGCCAGACCTGCGAGAGGGGACATTCTCGCAGGCAGAGGAGCTCAGATCTAGAATATGGTAGCATTTCAGGGGTCTTTGTTCCCCCGGAGGCAATCTGATGACATATGATAGTTTTGTTGGGAGAGGACTAGGATGGAAGGTAAAGTAGAGGATTATATATATTTGATGGTACATAGCCGAGCCAGGTGTCACAAGTATAAATATATAGGTATATAAATAGAGATGTTATGAATAAATATATAAATATATAGATATATAAATATACAATAAATATGATAAATAAAGGAAGGAGGATCTAATCACCAGGGGGAAGGGAGGGAGGGACTGGGGGCATAGAGGAAGGACCTAGAGTGTAAAATTTATATAGTCATAAATTCATGAAAAGGAATCCGGGATAGTCATGATCTTTAAATAGAGGGAGATAATTAATTAGTTGTCCCTCGCTTATCAGATAATTCCTTTGTTTCTGTCTATATTTTTACGTTCCTCATAAGCCACGATGAAAGAATAAACAAGCCCTCCATAGCAATGTTCTATTAGATATCGACTCCCTGGGTCCTTCCGTTAGACTTCCATGTCAGCCAAGCCTTCTTTATCAGATGTCTTCTATGGGAATATTCGGTTACAGTTCTTGGAGCAGATGTAATCTCTGCAAGCTGAGCTATAGGTTATGTGTCGCTGCTGGTGGGGGTGATGATTTCTAGGCCCACGTTTCCGGTCTGATAAAGTCTTCCAGAGCCAGTGGTGTCGTTTTAAGGCCTCTATCTGTGGGGCTGGTGTTTGCAGGTACCATAGACCAGCTAGATCACTTTTGTTCAATCTGTTAGAGATCACTGGACAGGTGAGATCGTCCGCTGGGCTGCAGGTACTGCTAGCTGAGCCGTTAATTTCATTCATTTGCCAGTTGGTCCTACCTGTTGGGCCTTTAGCATCAGTTGCTGGGCCGTTGGTTATGTCCGTTGGTAGATAGAACGTTGATCTGCTGCTCCGGCCGGCCGCTTTATTTACTGGCCGACCCATCCGGCTGCTTTGAATAATGGGCGCTAAGCCAGGCCGCTCCGTCGACTCGTTTCTCTTCAGTGCCTAGTCCTTCTGGCCGTTCTGATTATCGGCCGTTTTACTAGGCCATTCCTCCTGCCGGCCGCTCCACCAAGCTGCTCTGTTAATCAGCAGCCGCTCTAGGCCGTAACTCATTAGTTTCCAGGCCGTTTTTTTTAACCGTTCCCTACACCCGGCTGGTCTTCAGCCACCACACCCTCAACATTTGATTTTAAAATCTGAAAATTTCCAGGTGTGGTGACTGGGTGTCCTGTTTCCCGGGCCAGCCCTCAGAGGTGGTCGAAGAGGGCTGGATGTCGCCTCCGGGGCCATTTGGCGACCCGGGATCCCTACCGGCTCAGGGATTTGCCTCCATTGCTCGTGCATGCGCAGATCAGATGAGAGAGGTACCACTTTTTCTATAACATTTGGTTTTTCTTACCTAAATTTTCTTGTTTAATTGCTTAATTGAAACATCCTAGGTCTTTGGGGAAAACCCAATGCTTATAAATGCCAACACCAATCTAAACATCTGGCTGACTATGTGATGAACCACATAATAATAATAATGTTAAGTCAACAGGAGGTGGCCGTTAGGACATCAGAGTCTTATCTAATATAACTCAGTTTTTGGAAGATGCTTCTAGAGCAGTGGTGTCAAACTCACATTGTCATGGTGGCGTCACGTGATGTATTGTGACTCCCCCCCTTCACTAAACCAGGCATGGGCATGGCCAGTGCGTGACACATCCGGCCCACGGCCTGTGGGTTTAACACCCCTGTTCTAGAGAGATGCATTTGGCTCCATTCTCCCAGTATTTTGGAAAGTGGCAAACGTACATGATTTTCATCAAACATTTAACTTGTAATGGATTTTTTCCATACCTTTGTTTCCTGTTACATTTAATATTTACATTTTCATTTTAAATGTAAGCCTCCTAAATGCTTGTACAAATAGAAAGGCAGGTAAATGTATTTATGACAAATAAATAGAAGGCATAAAGTAAGTAGGTAGATGGAAGAGAGACAGGATAGATAGGGTGCATTCAAGGTAGGTCTTAACCTGACAGATATTATGGTTCTGTTATAGTGGGGCATACTGTCAAACCCTCAAAATACCCCCTCCTGTGTATTTGTACACCACTTCAGAAAGAACTTGTCTCATAACATCATAATGCTTTGCCATTCTGGAATCACTGAGATTAGAAACAGATTAACAGCCTTTCCTGTGTGAATCCCTAAGAGACAACAAGCAGGATTGTGATTGCATCAGGCAGCTGACTTTGCCTCTGTTTTAATTTCCTATCAAAGCCCTACTACCACCCCAGGCACCATGAGGAATTAAAATAAAGCCTATCTGTGCCCCCCTGGGTTTCAAGTTCTAATATTAGACCAGCTTCTAATAGCCCCTTCCCCACCAGATTTCAGGGCAAGGAAAGGCAGTGTAGTACAGTGATTAAGTTGTTGAGCTTCCACTGGAAAGACCCAGTGGTGGGTTGCTTCTGGTTCGGACCGGTATGGCAGTACCGGTAGTGGCCCGGAGCAGCTGAGAGCGTACTGGTACGGTACCTGTATATGCCCCAACAATCAGCTGGTTGTCGCAGGAGTGGTGGATTGCATATGCATGCGCAGTGCAAGTCAGGTTCATGCGTGAACACAACACAATCAGCGTACCGGTAGTGACGGTAAGAGCAACCCACCACTGGAAAGACCCATGTGCAAATCCCTCATTGATTACAGGATCACGGAATAAATAGGGACCTGTTGTGGCCCAGCTGGCTCGGGATGAGCTGCTGATGGACACTTCTAGTGAAGAGTCCTATGAGTCTGCCCTGGAGGAGGAGGGAGACCTTGAGGAAGCAGAGAGTCTGGTTGGCCACCAGGAGGTGCCTGAGTCATGGAGCAGTGGGGAGGATCAGGGGCAGTTTGTTCCTGATGCTAGATTACGCAGGGCTGAGAAAAGGAGGCAACAGTTAAGTAAGAGGCAAGCTCGTAAGCCCTGATTAGAACCAGTTGGTTGCTGAGTGGCCCCTCCCAAGAGAGCTTATAGGGAAGGCTTTGGGAGGGGTCATTTGCAGGAAACAACAGTTACAAATCATAGTTGGAAATATCTGGTCATTCGAGTTGTGTCGAGTTGTGTAAACGTGCTACAGTATTTGTAATGTGAGTCCGGGCTCGCAGCCAAGGAGATAGTGGCAAGCAGCCAAGAATGTGTGTGTGCAGTGTGATTCCATCTGTGGGGCGGAACAGGGACCCCACTCTCTTGTGATTGGAGAATAGCTTTTATCAGATTTCCCTAACCTAGCACGGCCTTCCCAGAAGTGTTGAAAGACCCACAAACTTCTAGGACTTGTTGTTCCAAAGCCTTTTGGATGCTGAGTTGTAAAGGCTTGTTAAAAAAAAACCCTAAAAACTCATGGAACAGTACCAGAAACAAAGGAAGGATGCTATAAGCCAGCCAAGGTCATTTTGCAGACAGTTAGAATGATGGATTTTGCCAAGGTTTTTTTTTATTTTTTTACTAGCATTGGCAAGCTGGTCTCCTCCAGATGTGAGGTTTTTTGTGTGTGTCATTTGGTTCTATTTTAAAAACTGGCTGATCCAGAAAACTCTTTAACCACCTTCTTGTCATAAATAACCCTCAATTACTACCAAGTTTCCACTTTTGGGAAAAGTTAAGTTCCCTGGTGGGGCATGGACAAAGCAGTGGCTGGTTGCAAACAGCATAATAATCCTCCACCATAAACAGGATTTCTGTTCTCAGGGGACAAGTGGGATACTCTACTGATGCTTTCAGCGTTTCAATATTCTATTGGTCTGAGATGCATCGAGGAATAAAATTGGTAACTTTTACACGCTTAGAAATGTTTGCCAACATTCACAGATATAATATACCTATTTTAGAATCTATCAAGGCTTGTTGGTAGATCATTCTATAGAGCAGGGGTCTCCAACCTTAGGAACTTTAAGTCTGAAGGACTTCAGTTCCCAGAATTCTCCAGCCAGCAAAGCAGTCATATATTTCATGGGTTCCTTTGACCTCTGATCATCTAGAACAGGGGTCTCCAACCTTTGCAACTTTAAGTCTGAAGGACTTCAGCTCTCAGAATGGCTGGAGAATTCTGGGAGCTGAAGTCCTGCAGACTTAAAGTTGCAAAGGTTGGAGACCCCTGCTATAGAGAACCAAATGGCCCACCTTTAGAACTAAAAGTATGGTTTTTCTTTAAAACAAACCTGATTTTAAAAAAAAGAGAATATGTTGTACAAGAAATGCCTAAAATATTTGAATATATATTGTACTTTCTAACAGACTTCAATAATCGTCCCACATTTACTAGGAGGTGGTGGTATAATAATGAGCATCTGGATTTTGTTTTTGAAAGTCTAGTTAAATGGAAGAAAATTTATCTACATTTAGGCAACAAAACTGAAATGCACAGGTACAGTATAGGTGGTACCTTGCTCAATAGCAGTAACTGTGAGAGGGATCTTGGAGTCCTAGTAGACAACCATTTAAATATGAGCCAGCCATGTGCAGCAGCTGCCAAAAAAGCCAACACAGTTCTAGGCTGCATAAACAGAGGGATAGAATCAAGATCAATGAAGGGTTAATACCACTTTATAATGCCTTAGTAAGGCCACACTTGGAATACTGCATTCAGTTTTAGTCGCCACAATGTAGAAAAGATATGGAGACTCTAGAAAGAGTGCAGAGAAGAGCAACAAAGATGATTAGAGGACTGGAGACTAAATCATATGAAGAACGGTTGCAGGAACTGGGTTATGTCTAGTTTAATAAAAAGAAGGACTAGGGGAGACATGATAGCAGTGTTCCAATATCTCAGGGGTTGCCACAAAGAAGAGGGAGTCAAAGTATTCTCCAAAGCACCTGAGGGCAGAACAAGAAGCAATGGGTGGAAACTAATTTAAATTTAATAAATAATAAATAATCAAGGAGAGAAGCAACTTAGAACTGAGGAGAAATTTCCTGACAGTTAGAGCAATTAACCAGTGGAACAGAAGTTGCCTCCAGAAGTTGTAAATGCCCCAACACTGCAAGTCTTCAAGAAGATGTTGGATAGCCATTTGTCTGAAATGGTATAGGGCTTCCTGCCTAGGCAGGGTTGGACTAGATGACCTCCAAGGTCCCTTCCAACTCTGCTATTGTATTATTGTAAAATAGGAAATAAAAATGGTACCCACATCTTGGACATCCAGTCTTGAACTTTCTGTTATGCTGAGAGTTCTAAACAGAACATTCCGAAATCTTGTTGTAGTAACTGGCAGCGCATGGCTCTGATTGGCTAACTCCTGCAATATCACAAAGAAACTTACTTTCATATTCTCAGTGCAGCTTTAATGGCAATTGAGTCAGCTTACGCTGCACATGATCACATGTATGCGTATGTGTGTATGGCATTGGTAGATTTTAGAGTACGGAAATATTTTTTGATTCATTACATTACTATACATTGCTTTACAAAACTGTAGACTCAGCATATGTTTTTAGATGTCACGTGATTAATTCTATGACATCATCATCACTGCCTACTTCGCTAGTTAGTTATAACCTTTAGTTATAATTAACCAATAACTCAGCATTGCCCGGGTATTTATTTATAGGGGGAAAATGTCTGGATCAAACATAATTTCTAATGTTGGATTTCCCCCACTTACCAGAGGGAGCTCCCTTGTAAAGTACTGTGAAGCTGTTACCATGGTGGTCCCTGCCCTATGGAGCACCTTTCTCCCTGAGGTCTGGACTCCCCTAACTTTAAGCTTCCAAACAGCCCTTAAGACTGAGTTCTGGGATAGGGGGAGATTAACATGGGATGAACGTGTGGTGAGATGCACCGGAAAGGTTCAGCACCAGGTCTTTTTGTTTCTGATTTTACTATCTTTATTTCATTGTTTGTATGTATTGTTTTTATTCTTGGGCTGGGAGCTGATGGAATGGTAGGTGGGAATGACCTTGGGAGGGAGGAAGAAGAGTTGCAGCATAGACAATGGCCTGATAATTGCAATAGAAGCCTGAAAGAGGATGGTGAAAGCATCTCAGAAGAGACCCTGGGTAGCTTTGGGGAGAGTAAAAGTGGGGGACAGTAGGGGCAATTTCAGATGTGCAAGATTCTTTTAATGCAATCTATCTAAATAAAAATGTAACTTTGAGTTTGTTCAAAACCGCTAATCTCCGAAAATCCTGCACCAATCGCTTCCAAATTTTCATGCAACGTTCTTTTCAAATACAGCACCAATGATATACATGGATTGTGTAGATGTCACACCTGTGCCAGGTACACACAAGGGAAATGTAAAAAATTGTAAAAAAGGTAGGTAGATGGATACAGAGAGAGCAGTAGGCCACAGATATTATGTCATCCTTTATGACATAAAATACTCTGTCCATAAGATTCAAGGAGAAATACAGTAGGTAGATAGGTAGGTAGGTAGGTAGGTAGAGGGATAGAGAGAGGGAGAAATACAGTAGGTAGGTAGGTAGGTAGAGGGATAGAGAGAGGGAGAAATACAGTAGGTAGGTAGGTAGGTAGAGGGATAGAGAGAGGGAGAAATATGGTAGGTAGGTAGAGGGATAGAGGGAGAAATACAGTAGGTAGGTAGGTTGGGGGTTATACGGTGGTTGTGTGTACGTGTTTGTGTGTGCATGTGTAGATCTACACACAGATTGGTGGGCCATTTAACCAGACTGGGCAACAGCAACGCGTGGCTGGGAACGGTTAGTTTTATAATAAAAACACAGCTAGTACTCCTGAATCTTCTTGTTGTCTGGACTATCTCACAAGACTTACAGCCATCGAGAATTTGGTTTAAGCCATTACAATCTTTTAAATAAATACATTTACACTTAGATATATTGTTTATGTATGATTATAAACAAGGTCTTTACTCAAAATAAAGTTATCTGTTCACCTGTGCATGTATAGATACACACATACAAATACACATATCTACATGTGTATATAATACATCCATATCAGTGGTGGGTTCCTATCTGTTCGGACCGGTTCAGCCAAACCAGAAGTAACTTGGCGGTGTGGGTGGCTGGAACCAGCAGAGACCCAGGTCTGCCATGCCCCCAAATCGGTTCTCCCAGAGGCGCTGTAGGCACCGCCATCTTGCTTTTAGCTTCTGCACATTCACAGAGCATTTTTCATTGTACTGTGCATGCGCGCGCAGCATGCCTCAAACACGTGCACATGTACTGCATCCCTGAGCAACCTGCAATAGCGGCTGCCAGAAGCCACCACTGATCCGCACATGTACACGCACACATGGATGTGTTTCTACATGTATGTGCGTGTATGTGACTGGTCCATTAACTTGGAGCATTGGAAGAGAAGCAATCCTACTGGCTAAACCACTATTTCTGCCATTTCAGTTGAAACTATGAAATAGCCCAGGGATGTCCAAACTTGGGAACTTTAAGACTTGTGGACTTCAACTCCCACAAGTCTTAAAGTTCCCAAGTTTGGACAACCCTGAAATAGCCGGATGTGCTATAGTCCTACTGCAGCAGCTTCTTGTGAGCTCTTTTTCTGTTATATTCACCTTTATTGTCTGTTAATGTTGGGCTGATGAGCAACGTAGCACAGCAGATGCTTAATTTCAGCATCCCTGGCAACCAACGGTTTGTGTCCTTTTCTAGCTTCCCAAGAAAGGTTGGTGGGCTTCTCAAGTAGGTGCTGAAGCACATAATGCAGCTGAACATTAGAGCCAGACGATTGCTCCTACACTAATATCTATGGGGTTTTGACCCCTGGCACGGGACCTAGTTACCTGCGGGATCGCATCCTGCCCCATACATCCCTGCGGCCGATTCGCTCCCACAGAGAGGGACTTATCCAGGTGCCGTCCACTAGGTTATGCCAGCGGGCGACGCCCAGGGGAAGGGCCTTCTCTGTGGTGGGCCCGACCCTCTGGAACGACCTTCCCCCCGAAATCAGAACAACCACGGACTTCCGCTCCTTCCGTCAAAAATTAAAAACACACTTCTTCTGCTTGGCCGGCCTGTGGTAACTAAACTGTTTTTAGGGGTTTTAGGGCTCAGTTTTAGTTTTTATATGGGATTTTAGCGCAGGGTTAGTTTAATTCGTTTTAACATTGTATTATGTTTGTGGTTTTTATCTGTATTTTTAAATTCCCTGTGCCCCGCCTCTCGAGTCCCTTCAGGGAGAGAGAGTGGGTTGTAAATTAAAAATTATTATTATTATTATTATTATTATTATTATTATTATTATTATTATTATTATTATTATTATTATTATTATTATTTTTCTATGAGTGGAATAGAACTTTGAATTTGGTCCAAGAATGGAAATCAACTTCCTGTGTACTTAGGGATGGGCAGGACTTCACCGAGGAAAAGATTCATCTTTGGCTAAAACCCCTCTTGTATCAGTGGTGGGTTCCTACCAGTTCGGACCAGTTTGGCAGCCTGGTTGGTTGCTGGGACCGGCAGCAACCCTACACATGCACAGAACAGTTAACAGAGTTGGAAGGGACCTTGCAGGTCATCTAGTCCAACCCCCTGCCCAAGCAGGAGATCCTACATCTGCCTCTACCTAGGATCGAACTCACAACCTCCGGCAAGAGCTCCACCTCTAGGCAGTCTTAACTGCACTGTGCAGCACGCGCCCACACACAAGCACACCCATGAGCAAAGCAGCAATGGTGCCTGCCGTAACCCACCCCTGTCTTGTATGTTATCACTTTAAAAGTACATGTAGAAGGACTTATGTCAAAGGAGAGATGAGACACAAAAGCACAGGTTCTGGTATTAGAACAAAGTTGAAATATGCATTACAGATAGTGACTTACAACCATTCTTTTTTCACTTTTGATATTTTACAAGCTTTAAAAACTACTCAAATATTATATATAAAGGGGGGGGGGAAACCCCATCATTTTAAGTCCAGAACCCAAAACACAAAACTACATTAGAATTTTCCTTCTAATGGGTTTTCTCCCATTAGAGTTAAAAAAAAAATGGAAATAATATACGGAATTCTCCTAATATAAATTATGATGAAGATTAATGAGTTAGCAGAAGCATATATTATTCCCCACAGCAATGAGAAGCAGAGACGGTCAAATTGATTCTTTTAGCCAAAGAAAAGACTATATTTAACTTTGTTTCTATTTGGAAATTGCTTCCAGATTTCGTTTTTGCTAATTAGATAGATTTGTTGCTGTAGAAATGGTTAGTATACACTGTTGTGCAAAAGTAAAAGGTTGACATTGTAATGTTGTTATCTTCTACTGTGCTATAGAGACTTGGAAGTCGGTGTCTCTTTCTTTCCATTTCCCTCTTTACATCATTTTTGTTTTCTCCCCCGCCCTTCTCCTAGTTTCCTATTACTTTTTGAATTTCTCTTTGTATTTTACATTTTGATAAACTAATAAAACTAGCGTTAAAAGAGGCTTACAAACCTTCATTTAGCAAATGTTTGAAGTTACGACAGCACTGAAAAAAAAGTGACTTACCACCAGTCCTCACAATTATGACCACTGTAGCATTGCCACAATCATGCAATCAAAAGTTGGGCACTTGGCAACAGGCATGTATATGTATGATGGTAGCAGCAGCAGCATTCTGGGGTCACGTGATTGCCATTTGCAACCTTCCTAGCGAGCTTCCAACAGGTAAAGTCAATGGGGGGAGCTGGATTTGCTTGAGAATAGCTTGACTTAACTACTAATTTATTTAATAACCATGGCAAAAAAAAAAGGTAGCAAAACTGGGCATGACTTATTTAACAACCATCTTGTTTAAATGATGGAAATTCTGGTCCCAGTTGCAGTCATAAGACGAGGACTATCTATAATGCAAGAGATTGTGAGAAGGCTGCGAAAGAAATATAAAGGAGTCTAGACATAAACCAGAGGTTCCCAAACTTGGCAACTTTAAGACTTGTGGACTTCAACTCCTAAAATTCTCCAGCCAGCTCTGCTGGCTGGAGAATTCTGGGAGTTGAAGTCCACAAGTCTTAAAGTTGCCAAGTTTGGGAACCTCTGACATAAACAATCAAGGATGGATACATGGACTGCTTATCTTATTTACCTACCTATTTGCCAAACAGATCCCTCCCTTACTACTATAAATGGGATTTGAAAATACATATTATGGATTCCAAAGTTCTGTATTATCCTTGGCTGAAAGCTGCATAATTTTTGCTTCCTTGATGTTGGACGGCTATATTGGGGAAATGTACTTATAGGATTATATAGAATAGAATATGTCTATTATGTGTCACAGGAGAAATAAATATAAATATGACTACTGATTTGCATTCTGACTTTTGCGGGTGGTAAACTGCATTCAGCATCACAGGCATAATTGAATTTAAAGGGATACAAATCTAGACTTTTAAGAACTTAGTATTTTCCATCTAGATCAGGGGTCCCCAACCCCCGGGCCGCTGACCGGTGCCAGTCCATGGCTTGATAGGAACCGGGCCTCAGTGAACGGCGCAACTCTTAGAAAGGGCTGGAGTGGAGGAGGAGGGAGGAGGGGGCAGCCCCCTGGGCAGAGCGTGCACCGGGGGCGGGAGAGCGCAGGCTTGCGCCATTGGGGGCCCAAGAGGGGTGAGTGAGCCGACTCACTGCCCCCGTGCGCGTATGTGCCACCTGTTCCCGCTCCCCCCCGCTCCTCCTCTACGCCACGCGGGGGATTCTGGGAGTCTCTCGTTACTCCCATGTAACATCTCTCCTGCGTGAGCTGCACTGGCTGCCTGTGATCTTCTGGGTGCACTTCAAGGTCGTAGTTACCATCTTCAAAGCGCTCCATGGCTCGGGTCCTGGTTACTTGAGAGACCGCCTCCTACCACATTCCTCCCTTAGACCTGTCCGCTCTCACAGAGTTGGCCTTCTCAGGGTGCCGTCAGCCGGTCAATGCCGACTGGCGGCCCCCAGGGGAAGAGCCTTCTCTGTGGCGGGTCCAACACTCTGGAACGACCTTCCCCCCGATATCCGCACCATCACGGACCTACGACTCTTCCATCGGATGGTAAAAGCTCATTTCTTTCATCTAGCCGGCCTGACATAGACTAGGGAATTTTAATTCGTTATTTATGGGTTTTAACTTATTTATTTATTTATTTATTTTATTTATATTTATATTTATATCCCGCCCTTCGCCGCAGAGGACCCAGGGCGGTGATTTATTCAATTTTAGCACAGCTGTATTGGTTTAATTGTTTTTTTAATTTTGTATATTGTGGGGTTTTACCTTTCTGTGCACCGCCCTTAGTCCCTTTTTGGTGAAAAGGGCGGTATATAAATTGAAAATAAAATAAAAATAAAAAATAAAAAATACGCCGGCCAAGCCATGGCCACCGGTCCGTGGAAGTTTTTTAACATCAAACCGGTCCCTGGTGCCAAAAGGGTTGGGGACCCCTGATCTAGATGGAGGAATTTATTGTATTGCAGTTACTTATTTGTTTCAAAATGTCTATGGAGATTCTCAGCCATCCAGGTCATGGTTGTCTCAAAGGCGCTTTTCTTCCCAAATGGCGACTGGATTATGTAAATGTTTTTTTCCTTGAAGAAGATGATGTTTTGCTTCTCATCCAAGAAGCTTCAACAGTTCTGACAGGGCGGTGGGATTTGTTTCCAAAGTTCTTCTTGTTTTGTTTATAACCACAGGTTGGTAAGTTTCTATAGAAGAATCAAACTATTAAAATGCTTGCCCCTTCCCACTTCTGAACTAAGAATTCCAGCCATGCTGTATGGCAAGACTGGCCATTTCAAAGGAAGATTTACTTGTGTAATGATGCAGTATAGCCGGCCAGCTGTGCACTTAGCACAATAAAGAAGCTCAAATGACATCTCTGTGAAGGGTCTATGACAATTCGCCATGGCCTACTTGCCACAGCCAATTTACCGTGGCCAACTGACTGTGGGACAACTTGCCACGGCCAACTCACCACAGGACAAGAGTTACACTAATATGAAAGAAATGGTGGAATAGAATCATTAAAGAAAGGATGCAAAAGGAGGGACAAAATGAAATGTGAATGGCAAACATTAAAATATGCTGCGGTCTGGCAAGTTGTCCCATTCTACTCTTTAAACACAGTACAGTGGTACCTCGGTTCACGAGCGCTTCTGTTCACGAACAACTCGGTTCATGAACAGAAAAGTTCATCAAAATATGCTCCGGTTCACGAACTCCGCTTCGGTTCACGAACAGGAACCGCGGCCATTTTAATGTATTTCCTGGCTGTCACATGGTTGTGACTTCCTGTAGGAAGCTTTGCTGGCTGGAGAATTCCGGGAGCTGAAGTCCTTCAGACGTGGAGAGAAGGAGACACAGAAAAAAGTACACTGTGAGTACTTTCAGTGACTTTTTTTTAATTTTTGTTATGCTTTTAGCATATGGGAAACTGTGCCTCGGTTCACGACCAATTCGGTTCGTGACCAGAGTCACGAATTAAGTTCGTGAACTGAGGTACCACTGTAATTAGCATTTTCCCCATCCCTTCTCTCTCTCCCCCCTTTCTCTCTCTCTTTCTGTCTCTGTCTGTCTCTTTCTCTGTATCTGTTTATAACTCTTTGTCTCTGTCTCTGTTTGTCTCTCTCTGTCGCTGCCTCTCTGTCTTTCCCTCACTCTGTCTCTCTGTCTCTCTGCCTCTCTGCTTCTCTGTCTCTCTGTCTGTCTCTCTGCCTTTCTTTTTGTCTGTCTCTCTGTCTCTCTGCCTTTCTGCCTCTCTCTGTCTCTGTCTCTCTGCCTTTCTGTCTCTGTCTCTCTGCCTCTGTCGCTCTGCCTCTCTCTCTCTCTCTGTCTCTCTCTGTTTCTTTCTCTGCCTCTCTGCCTCTGCCTCTCTGTTTCTGTCTCTCTGTCTGTCTCTGTCTCTGGCTCTCTGCCTCTGTCAGTCTCTGTATCTGTCTGTCTCCTTCTCTCTGCCTCTGCCTCTCTCTCCCTCTCCCTCTCTCCCTTCTCTGTCTCCCTCTCTAAACAGGAAAAAATTGTAAATTAGAACCATGACATGGAACCTTTCTGGTGGCTCCATATAAGAGGAGAAACTTTGGGTCACCAAATTCTATTGGGGACCAGTGCACACTGATTTTGGTTATATGAGCTGCTCAACCTTAAGTTGCAGTCTGCAGAAAGAATTGACTACCACTTGCTTAGGGTTTGATTCTATCCACACTCAACTCTGGCAGCTTCTCATTCCAGTCAAGTCTCTGTTGAGAAACAAGGCTGGCCTGAACTCTAATACATGCTTTCACAATTACTTCCCATTGGGAAAAGGCCAGGGATCGAGGGAGGGAGGAGATTCAAGTGGAGGATCAACCTTGAATCATTGTGCACCTATAAGAGATCCAGGACTGACACACACAAACACACACACACACACACACGCTCCCTTAAGCTCCATTGAACTTGTCTATCTGTTCCTAAGGGAAGGCAAGCAATCTGGATGCCCTGTAATACATCCCAGTGCCCCACGTTTGGGTAACAATGTTGAACAATGGCAGCCCAATCTGTGAAGAAGCCTTAATTCCCCCAAAGTCAAGTAGCATGCCCTTATTTCTCAGACTTTATCTAGCCTGTCAGCTACAAAAATAGACATTTCTCAGCAGAACCAAAAATGCTTTTGAAGGGGGCATATTTAAAATATCATACTGCTTCACTCCCTTGATACATGATGTCTCTATGGCATTCATGTTCATGCTATTATCTACAAATATTTATTCACGCCCTAAGAACTGTTTAGCCTACTTTTATTTCAGGTGTGGAATAAAGCCTGAAGGGCATCTTCAAATATATAAAAGGTTTACTGTATAAAGGAGAGAGAATGGACTTATTCAAACCAGTGAGTTGAAACTATAGAGCAGAAGGTTGGAGTAAGATAGTACAAGGAAATGCCAGATAGTAAGAATAAGCTATGGGATGTGGTGGCTTGGTGGCTAAGATGCTGAGCTTGTTGATCAGAAGGTTGGCAGTTTGGTGGTTCGAATCCCAAGTTCCGCCTAACGGAGGGAGCTCCTGTTACTTATCCCAGCTTCTGCCAACCTAGCCGTTCGAAAGCATGTAAAAATGCAAGTAGAAAAATAGGAACCACCTTTGATGGGAAGGTAATAATGTCCCGTGCGCCTTTGGCGTTTATTCATGCCGGCCACGTGACCATGGAGACGTCTTCAGACAGGGCTGGCTCTTCGGCTTTGAAATGGAAATGAGCACCGCCCCCTAAAGTCAGAAACGGCTAGCACATATGCGTGAGGGGAAACTTTAGCTTTAAGAATAAGCTGCCTCATGAATTGGCACTGTTCCATTCATTGGAGGTCTTCAAAGAGGTTGAAAATGCTTTAGCAAATCATGCGCCGGGCAGGGGTTGGTCTAGATGGCTGTGAGGTCCCTTCAAATCCCAGGTCTATTGATAGTTGAATGTGTAGCCCACCAGGGATGTTCCTAGTGTCTCAATGATCAAACTGCTACATGCCATCTCCTTTTTATGGGGATAATAATATTTTTTTAAATTTTTTTTAACATAAACACAAATAATACAAACTTCACAGATAAAAAAAGAAAGAAAAACCATCAAAAAGCCATTTCCCATAACAGGTTATCAATTTTTAAGAATGTATCAATTCATCACAGGTTTCTATAAGTTTCTTCAAATGTTTTTTTTTATTTTTTTTAATTCTCGAATTTATACCCCGTTCTTCTCCTTGTTAGGACCCAGGGCGCCGCACAGGCATTATTAAAACCATAACAAAAGACAATATACACTATTAAAAACATATTAAATTAAATTAAAACCCGTGCTAAAAAACCCATTTAAAACCCTGAAAATTAAAATTTATAGATAGAGTCAGAAATGTTATCACTTATTTTTCGTATCAGTTATTACAATTCTTATATCTCATCCCTAATCTTACTAGTTTTTTTTTAACATCCTTTTGTATACAATATGATTATATATAATGGCTTCTATTTATAAAACCAACAAAGAGAGAGAGAGAGAGAAATGGATTTAAAAAGAAAAAGTTCACTCTAAATAATGTCCTTTAAAGCAGGGGTCCCCAACCTTTGCAACTTTAAGTCTGAAGGACTTCAGCTCCCAGACTTCTCCAGCCAGCTTTGCTGGCTGGAGAAGTCTGGGAGCTGAAGTCCTTCAGACTTAAAGTTGCAAAGGTTGCAGACCCCTGCTTTAAAGAAGGTGCCATCTCCTAAGCAGATAAAAGTATTTTTCACCAGCCGAAAGCCAAACAATCCCAGGGAATGGAAGAAATCTAGAAGATAGAGAGAGGAAGATAAACACAAGGGATGCTGCCCATTTCTGGACCTCATTCAAAATGCACTCTCTCTCTCTCTCCAAATAATGTAGTCATGCCACAATGAGAGCAGAAATGAACCCCCTGTTGTAGTAAGAGATGCCACCCACCCTAAAGTACCAGGAGGAGAACGTTTGTGCAGTCAGAGTACAGTGACTGGCAAATGGTGCAGTGCAGTACCAGTTTGCCCAGGTTTCAAAAAAAATAATAATGCAGGGCTGGAAACGCTCCCTCCCTTCTCCTTCCCCCTTCCTATTGATTATATTAGGCTTTGGAGACAAAAAGGAGCAAGGTAGCCAAGCAATTGTACATGTGTTTAAAAAAACAACAAAAAAAAGTCAACTGGAAGATGTTTGCTGTCCCTCGCCTGCTCCTCCGAGTGCTTGTTCGGCATAAAGAGGCTTGTTTCTGGCTCATTAGAATGCGTGCAAAGAAGCCAAGAAAGCAGGAGGAGAATTGACAATTTGTTCTGTGTCCTGGAGTGAGATGGGAGGGAGGGAGGGAGGGAGGGAGGGAAGAAAGAGAAGAGAGAAATTTTGGAGCAAAGGGAAAATCTGGAGGTAGAAGGCAAAAGACCTGCCAGGCCTACGCCATGGAGCTCTGGCATTTTTCGTTGTTGATGGGGAAGAGGGCAGTTATTCTGAAATGGGGCAGAGCAACAGAAGAGTCCCTGAGCTTCCTCGCAGGTGGCAACACTCTGTATCCGTTACTGGCAGTCCTCGATTTAACGACCACAACTGAGCCCAACATTTCTGTGGCTAAGTGGGACGTTGGTTAAGTGAGTTTTGCCCCATTTTACGACCTTTTTCACCAGAGTTGTTCAGTCAATCACTGCCCTCGTTAAATTAGTAGCACAGTTGTTAAGCGAATCTGGCCTTTTACCAGGTTCGCCTGGTATGCCAGCTGTGCTCCTTTCTGCATCGGATGCCCTGTGCACAGTCACTCACGGCCTTGTCCTCTCTTGCCTGGACTACTGTAACACTCTCTACATGGGGCTGCTCTTGAGGAGCACCTGGAGGCTCCAACTGGTCCAGAATATGGCTGCGCAGGTTGTCATGGGGGTACCTAGGTACTCCCATGTTCCACCCCTTTTAGGCGGCCTGCACTGGTTGCTGGTTGTTTTCCAGGTGCGATTCAAGGTACTAATTATGACCTTTAAAGCGTTCCATGGCTTAGGTCCAAGACCACCTACTGCCACCGGTAGCCTCCCACCACCAAGTACGATCCCACAGAGTCGGCCTCCTCAGGGTGACGTCGGCCAGACAGTGTCGGCTGGCGACTCCCAGGGGGAGAGCCTTCTCTGTGGGAGCGCTTTCCCTTTGGAAAGAGCTACCCCCGGAGCTTCGCACAATTCCCGACCTCCCGTCCTTCCGGCACGTCCTAAAAAGTTGGCTTTTCCAGCAAGCTGGCCTGGCCGGAACAAAATAACTTATTAATTTAAATTGCTAATTTTAATTTATTTTAAATCTAATGTATTAATTGTTAATGTATTGCTTATTGGATTCTCTATTTAATCCTTTTTTTAAAAAAACTTTTGTATTATGTGTTTCTTATGTTGTACGCCATCCTGAGATCTTGGGGAGAAGGGCAGCCTATAAGTCCAATAAACCCTGAAACCTGGATTCCCCACTGACTTTACTTGTCAGTAAAGGTTGCAAAATAGGATAATGTGACTCTGGGGCACTGAAACCATCCTAGCTATGAATCAGTTGTCAAGCATCTGAATTTTGATCACATGACCATGGGGATGCTGTAATGATCGGAAGCGTAAAAAACGGTGATAGGTCGCTTTTTTTTCCAGTGAGGTTGTAACTTCGATCAGTCACTAAATGAACTGTTTTAAGTCGTAGACTTACCTGTATCATTTTGCAGGAATTTGCTGTCTCCGTGTTGCTCGGACTCCGGTACCCACAACTTGCCCTTTGGTGTGACACAGAATGCATGAAGGGAGCCTGGGAAGAAAAGAGGGTCTCCCTCTCCCTTCCACTAAGGAATTTATGGGGGGGAAAACAGGATTGTGGAGTGGAACTCTCTGGGAAATATTTTAGACACTACAAGAGAGGAATGCTTGCACTGGGGATGATCAAGGGTGGTAGATTTGAAGCCAGAATTGGCCAGGACTGGAACCAAGAATGAACAAGGGGCACTTTTTCCTCTATTCTTTTTAAAATAGCAATAGCACTTAGACCAGTGGTAGTCAACCTGGAGGTTTTGTCCGATACTGCAGCACTTTTCTTTTTTTAATTTAATTGACTTCCCTACTTTATAAATCACCATTACGGTGGAACCGGTGGGCGGTTAGAAAGCTTTACTACTAACAAAGATACAAAAGTGGGCAGTAGGTATAAAAAGGTTGACTATCCCTGACTTAGACTTACGTATATACCGCTTTATAGTACAGCCCTCTCTAAGTGGTTGGCAGTCAGCCTCTTGCCCCCAACAATCTGGATCCTCATTTTAACCACCTCGGAAGGATGGAAGGCTGAGTCAACCTTGAGCCTGGTGGGATTTGAACTGCCAAATTGCAGGCAGCCAGCAGAAATAGCCTGCCGTCCTGCACTCTAGCCACTGTGCCACCGAGGCTCAGGTAGGTACAATGTAATCTTATCTTGTTCTGTTTCTTTTTCCCCTCTGTGTTGATTCCCACTGAACATTGGTAGGGAAAGAAGGAGCCATTTTTTTTGGCACTGGAGTGAACCAATCCCTTGCAAGAGGCTTTTGCATTAGGCCCAAGGGCCGTGGGTGGTTTGAAGCCTGCAGGTTGTCTGCTGTCACCTGGGATCTCCAAACACCAAGGCACAGTCCTTGACCCATCTCTTCACCCAATGCTTCCATCCTTCACACACGCTTTTAGTTGAAATGTAATTCAAATGCATTGCTAGAGGGGGGAAAAAGAGAAGCTCTGTTTTTACAGAGAAGAGGGAGAAATGGAGATGGAGAGAGGAGAGATGTTGAAAATCGTGGTGTTAACTCTCCACAAGAGAGTTAACCTGGTTTGTTTGATGAGTTGGTTACTGATAACATTTTTACTGCTCTTCAGTTCAAATCCCCAGGGTCCTTGCATGATATCCAGTAAAATGTGTTTATCTTTATAATTTATTTATAAGATGCATCCTACGCAGAATACTTGTCCAGATACGTTAATAAAAAGCTGATGAAATGAAACCAAGCAAGGTCACGGAGAAAAATACATGCTGGTACTGACAGCCATGAAATTATGAAATGTAAGGATAACATTGGTCAATAATGGGATTCAGCAGGGCAACAGATGTTGTTCTAAAGAATCCACTGATAATAAATTCTGCCCAGCCTTTCTGTTAAAATGACTAGATGACTCTGGGACTGTTGAAGCTTGACTCTCACCCATTACACAATTCTCCCCTTTGTTTTATTTTCCTTTCTTAAATTGGTCAAGCTGCATGTTTATGTGTATAATACTAAAAAGTAGCTCTAGATTCAGTATCTGTATGCAGGTTGATATAAATATGGCTATCACAAAACAGAAATATATTCCCACATTCCCATATGTTAAAAATTAAATCGGCTTCCGGTTCCGGCTCCAGCGGCGACGTGCGAGCCTTGGGCTCGCTCGCCGCTTTGTTGCCTTTTCTGCCCCCCCCCCCACGGGGGCGAGACACTCCGGTTACCGGAGGTCTCCCGTAGGGTCGGCTCGGAGGAGACGTTTCTCCTCACGGCGGTGGGGAGAGCGATCCCCTCCGCGACCTAGGTGAGGAGGAATATGCTGCGGGGGGTTCTCCCTTCGCCAACGGCTGTCGGCGCCATTCACTTTAATGTAGAGGGCTGAGCGGAGGAGATCGGAAGGCTCGCCGGGGCTTCAGCTGCGAGAGAGAGTGAGTTTTAAAAAGACTTTTTCCTTGCTGCCAGCCAGGCTGAACGGACTGGGAGGGGGGTGTTTGTTTCCAAAAAACCCCCCTCGGACTTAAGCGGCACTTAAAAATGGCTTCTCTGGAAGAGAAAGCGGAAATCTTAAATCCGGACTGTCTCTAACAAGGGAAAGTGGTATGCGGCTACTTGCAACATTGTTTCTAGGTCTGGCTGGTTATAAAGAATTTATTTTTCTACTCTCTCCTCTGGGCTCTGAGATGGGCGGTGGAAAGTGGCTTCTCTCTGTCCCTGCCTGACTATTTTAATCATGGAAAATTCCCAGCGTCTCTTTACAAGTGGGACTCTCTCTGGATATTAATGAAGAATTTTTTTCTTGTTGGATTTGTGATTCCTTTCTGGATTACCTTCGTTATTATAACTATTGAGCTGGAAACTTGTCTCTCTCTTGGTTTCTGAATTTTACAACGTTCCAACCTTGATCTGAACTTTTGGCTCCCGGCTAGTCTCACCAGTCCCACCCTGAAAACGCCATTTTGGCTGGCACTGACTTTAACAGATAATCATGGCTCAAGAAACAGCACTGGCAAGTTTAGAACAATGGCTGGCTTCTCTTGAAACTGTTATACAAACTTTGGTAAATGAAATTCAGGCCCAGAGGGCTGAAAACATCAATTTCAAGAAGGAGCTATTGGATACCAGGAACCAGGTGCTGGAAAACACACAGAAGACTGAAGAATTGCAAGGGGGGTTGGTGGGGGTTAAGGGTGAGATTAAAAATGTTACTAAAGAGGTTGGGGAAATAGATGGGCATGTGTCTAGGATTGCTATGGAAAGAATGACATATTTTTTGAGATTTCAGAACGTTCTAGAGGAATCTGGTGAATGCCTCCCTGATCTTATGAGCACAATTTTAGCAGACTATTTACAAAAACCTAAAGATGAGATCAGGGGGGACATTGACCTAGCTTATAGAATTAACTCAGCATATGCCAGGATAAATGAAGTGCCTAGAGAGATACATGTGAAATTTGTTAGAAGGTCAACCAGAGAGGAAATCCTGAGGGCGCAGAGAGAGAACCCTTTAATTTACCAGCACAAAAAGGTCACTATCTTGAAGCAGATTCCTAGAAAGATTCGAGATGCAAGACGGAAATTTTCCTTCTTGTCTAAAACATTGTTTGATCATGGGATTTGGTTCAAGTGGGTGACACCCGAAGGGATGCTGGTGTTCTGGGAAGGAGGAAGAGTGAGGATTAAAACAGTTGTTGAGGCGGAAGCCTTTCTTAAAAAACATTCCTCTGCCCTGGGGGAAGATCCAGGGGGGACGGAGGGGGCCACGGCCCCGCCCGCTGGGGGCCAGGGAGGAGAAAAAGAAGATACAATAGCCAAGAGACTTAGATCGAAAAAATAACTTTGCCTTGATTTTTCTGAACAATTTTGTATAATATTTTCAGGATTTATTGTAAATGTCTGACAGCATGGAACTGAGAATTTAGGTATATGTACTTGCTTTTACCTTGTAGTGTTATGAAAAATGCTTTTTTTTTGTTATTTTTTTATTGTGTATTTTGAGGTCTCGGAAGGGCCGACGACTCTGACGTGAATGCTTTCAAAATTTCTTTGTATCCCTTACCCTACCCTATAGAAAAATGTAAAACCAATAAAACTTTTTCAATATAAAAAATAATAATTAAATCCACACTTAAAAACAATAATTAAAATAATTAGGTGCAGAATGAAGCTCATTAATACAAAAACAAACTTCATCCTAATAATAATCATGTAATCAATTTACTTTAATGAAAGAACACTGTCAGTGTGGCATAATATTAAAATGCTAGCCTGGGAGTGGGAAAACTCAGATTTTAATCCTTCCTTAGGAATGGAAACGGAATAACATTGAGTAAATTATTGTCCCTCATCACTGGACAGAAAAATTGAAAACTATCATTTATCCATCCCTCTCTAAGTGGTTTACTGAGTCAGCATAATGCCCCAACAATTTGGATCCTCATTTTATCCAGCTTGGAAGGATGGAAGGTTGAGTTAACCTTGAGCCTGGTGAGATTTGAACTGCCAAGTTCAGTCAGTTGGCAGTCAGCAGAAGTAGCTTGCAGTACTGCACTCTAACCACTCTAACCATATAAATTATGGATGGATGGATGGATGGATGGATGGATGGATGGATGGATGGATGGATGCCTCCATGGCTCTGATCATCCATCTGTCTGTCCGTCCATCCATCCATCCATCCATCCATCCATCCATCCATAATTTATATGGCCACCCATACTACACTCAGAACAGCTTATAATGTAATCTATTCATGAACCTCTATTTCATCATAGATTGCAGTCCGTAACTTTCAATGAGAAGGCAATCACTCATCAGTTTACTGATTAAAA
Source organism: Rhabdophis nuchalis (assembly GCA_039707465.1). NCBI lineage: Eukaryota > Metazoa > Chordata > Lepidosauria > Squamata > Natricidae > Rhabdophis > Rhabdophis nuchalis. Next base: position 186,709,899 of record CM077646.1, read on the forward strand.
CTTCCATATTATTTGCAAGTTGCATCATAATGCTTTGACTCTTGGGATAGGATTCCTGCAGTTCTACGATTCCTCATATCATCCCTTCCAAGGTTGCAGATGAGGCTTTGGACTTGAAGAGATGTGAGCCAAATGAAGGTTCTGCCACCCCTCCTGTTGCATTGGCTTCCTTTGCATATTTCCACCCACAGACCTGTTTTGCCAGTAGCAGCAGGGCCTGCTGACAAGTTGGCTAGGAGGCCAGCTGTTCCAAATCTTTCATTCTGCCTGAAGATCCACTTGGGGCAACCCATCCATACTACTGTCCAGACAGCTGCTTTAAGTGGCTCCTTGACTATGTGTAATGGTAGGGCCGGTCCTCCCTTTGGTGTACTTATTCAGCCCTCAAATGGACTGCGCCAGAAGCTGAGCAAAGAGAGGAAGGCTTTTAAAGGGCCTCATCTCATTCGGTCCATTTCCACCCAGCTGGACTGCACGTGACAGGGGTCTTCAACATCTTCTGAGCTCTCGGCAACAGAAGCACTTCTGCTGTAATTTAGGGTTTGTCCCTTAGGTGAGGGGGAAAAAAACAGAAGACGACTGAGAAATGGCTTTTACTTATCATGGGAAATAAGGGGAAACGATCCTTATTTGAAATGCTTTGGGAAAAATAAGCATTATAAATAAATAAAGATCATTTCCTTTTATTTCCCATGATAAGCAAAGACCATTTCCTTCTTTTCATTTTCTAGCCTGGAACAAAATGTGGCAATTTGATCATCTTCTCATCTCTTCCATGAAGGACAGAATGTGCTTGTTGACTCCGCTGCCAATGGTTTTCCCGTCTATAGTCCATCCTTCTTGTTTGCTCAGTTATTGGGGCTGGGAAGGATTTTCCCCATGGCACGGTGCCATTGAGAATGTTTGATGTGCATGTAGCCTTTAACCAGTCTTGTGTAATCAGATGTGATTGGACTCGCATCTCCATCCTTTCAAGCCATTTAGCCACCATCCTGGATTTTAGAGATATTGTATTCCAATTACACTGGATGAGCCAAAGCTGAGGAAAGCTATTATTCTGGGATTTATCGGTATGAGTATACCTGCAAATGTCTCTTGCTCTCTCGTTTTTTGCATTTCAGTTGAGTCTCAATTCTTCAGAGGTACAAAACGTTTAAGACAAACTGCATGACGATTAGACTCAAATCAATACGAAATTCTTGGAAACCGTTATGTATGGCTTCTTCATTAAAGTCAGGACAAGCAGAGATTCTACCCTGGTCTTCCTTCTAGAAGCCCTCCTCGCTCTGCTAGTTTAGTATAAATTATATTATGAATTCATTTATGAATATACCTAGGTCATTCTAAAGCCTGGCCTGGGTCAAGGATTGAATATCAAAGACTTTAAGCCATCCTCTCCTTTAGGATTAGAAATGATGGTTTGTCTCTGTTGACAGTAGCCTTTCTGTCTAGACCAGGGGTGTCCAAACTTGGGAACTTTAAGACTTGTGGACTTCAACTCCCAGAATTCCCCAGCCAGCGAATGCTGGCTGGGGAATTCTGGGAGTTGAAGTCCACAAGTCTTAAAGTTCCCAAGTTTGGACACCCCTGGTCTAGGTGGTGAAACTCCCACATCTATCTTTCCACTCATTCTCTTTATTCATTTTTCCCCAACAGACCAATGCAGTCAAACCAGACACCACAACATTCTTCCGCAACTTCCTATCTCTCTCTGTCTCTTATCTATCTATCTGTCTGTCTGTCTGTCTGTCTGTCTGTCTGTCTGTCTGTCTGTCTGTCTGTCTGTCTGTCTACCTACCTACCTACCTACCTACCTACCTACCTACCTACCTACCTACCTTCCAGTGGTGGGTTTCAAATTTCTTTAGAACCTACACTATAGGTGTGGCCTATTTTGTGGGCGTGGCTTGGCAGTCATGTGACAGGGTGGGAGTGGCCACCTTTTAAAATATGGTGAAACTCATTTAACAACGCTCTTGCTTAGCAACGACTCAATTGTGATGATAAATTCTTTCTTTCTTTCTTTCTTTCCTTCCTTCCTTCCTTCCTTCCTTCCTTCCTTCCTTCCTTCCTTTCCTTCCCTTTCCTTTCCTTTCCTTCCCGTTGGGTCACTGGCAGCGGCGGGCCAGATTTACTTCCAGGTACGCCGGTGGAACCCCCTCTCACCGGTTCTCTAAATTTCAGCAACCGGCTCTCGCGAGTAGGTGCAGAAACCCACCACTGCTACCTACCTACCTACCTACCTACCTACCTACCTACCTACCTACCTACCTACCCACAAAAAAGTTTTGACCATTGACTTGAGTAGAAAGGAGAAGAATGAAACCAAGAAGCGTCCATGGGTTCTCCTGTTCCTTGATCATAAGCAGTCCTTCTCAACAAGGCAAGCTCCCGATATTTTAAAATCCAGCTCTCATCAACCCCAGCAAGCAGACGTAATTATCTGCAATGCTGGAGGTTGCAGTCCCAGATACCTTCCAGATTGCAAAAGGCCATCCCAGTGAAATTAGGTTTCCAGAAATGTATGCATCCTGGATGACCTTCCAATGGGCAATCAGTGCTTTATCATGTACTAACAATATTAAAACAGCATATCTTTATGTCAGTTTGCTTTCAAAGTTAGCTGGAAGAGGTTTATCAGAAAACGCAGAATTTAAATGAAGCACCTTTATTATTAAAGTTTTTTTGCTTAATAAAAGTGATTTAACTTGAATTCTTATTGGGCTGGATTAAAACTTTATTAACTTTCACCTAAATTAAGTGTCTTCAGGTAATTATTCTCAACATCTCTGTTTTAATCTTTTTTATTCTCCTTTCACTCACCTTGTCTAGATCATTTTTATCACATCCCAGAGAACATATGGAGCAGTTTGCCACATACACATCTGCAGAAGCAGATAGGAAACTACTTCTATGCAGATGTAAGGCCTTGCTTTGTCTTTTCCTTGAGGGTTATTTTGGCCATGATGTTCTGCGGTGCTTAAAACCATAATTGGAGATGATATATGTTGCTCAACTGGGCAGAGATCTATGGAATTTCCTATTGATCTATATTGACTCTGAGCCTTTACTCTGATAATGCCAAAAAGAAGTAATGCCAATAGATTGCAAGAAAGCAGACCTTGGAAACTGATCTGAGGCCATGAATGGAATTGACTGCTCTGATTAATTTTGAGAGTCATGGTGAAGAGTGCAGGCAGGCAGTACCTCACTAATGTATAGTATAATACTCTTTTGTCTATGATTTTCTAGGCAGCAGGGAGATATTGTTGCTTATTTGTGACTGGGAGGAGAAGAATGGAAGTTTATTGGGTCTGCTTAATCCTGTTACATGAGATTCACCAAGGACAGCCAGGGAAAAAAATGGATCAGCAGGGTGGAAATATATTAACAATTCAAGACAGGGTGACCCTGAGCCAGGCTCATACCCAACTCTCCTGAAAATTTCACTTCCTCCCACCCCCCAGTTCTTCTGCATAACATTAGTAGCATCTCTGCCTTCTATAAAAGGAAATGGTATTAGAATTTTCCACTCTAGATTAAAGGAGAAGGCATCACAATGCATAGCAAGCTCTGGCCAGCATCTTGGACATATGTTTAAATTGTAAATCTTAGTAAATCCTGTCGATAACAGTTGTCAACATCCAAGATACCTTAAGAGATATTCCCTATGTATAAGAATTTCTAATACTAGAAATTAAAAGTATCACTAGAAGACAAAAGTTATTAAATTGGAAAGCTAGAGGAGTTGATGGAATACAGAAAGAAACAGGGAATAAATCTGTAAAGTTCTAACAAAACTATGCCAGGATATTTGAAGAATGTCACATTTTCCAGCAGATTGGAAGCAAAAAAAAAGGATTTTGAAGAAATGGGATAGAAAGAATAACCATGTTTTTGAACTTTGGTGTTGGAGAAAACTCTTGAGAATGCTATGGTTAGCAAAGTTCATAGAACAAATCAATCCAGAGTTGTCACTTGAGACCACAAATTACTAGGCTTAAATCATAATATTTTGGAGCCATTTATGAAGACCACGTTCTCTGGAGAAGCTGAAATTGTGGGAATGGTAGAAGGAAAGAGGGTAACAGAAGCAAGGTAGATAAATGCAATTATAGGGACTATGAAGACTAGAAGGAAAAAGATTATTCTGGAAAAGTCTATGTATGTGGCAATTTCAAGTTAACGCTGACAGAATAGAATAGAATAGAATAATTGAATACTTGATGGCACCTAATGAATGAATCAAATTTTATTAATAAATATTCAGCCAGTCTTGATTAATCTCAATTTTTTTTAGCAAGATTGGGTCTCTTAGTATTAGATGTGAGACCACTTGTTACTGCCAAGAGTGTAGGCTAGATTGGGAAATTAATAAAGCATCCAGGAAGGCTGCAGTGGGGAAATCCTTCCACATTATTCAAATAGAAATTTTGTCTATGTAGCCAAATATGACTTAAGGGGATTTTACCTTAAATCTCATGAAAATTGACAGGAATTACCTCTGAGTAAATATGCTTTGTTAAATTTGATCCCTGCTTTCCACCACATGGTGCTCAAAGTGGCTAATAATCATATAAATGCAATAAGTGTAAACTACACAACGGGGTCTTATGGCATCTTAAATGCTAATGGCTCTATTATGGCATAACATTTTGTGGGCGGCAGCATCTGTTGCAGTAGGCTGTTATCCCGGAAAGCACATTGATTTTGCTAGTCTTTAAACTGCTACAAGATTCTTTGTTGTTTTCATTGCAACATGCACGACTACCTTAATAGAATGGAGAGATTTAAAACAAAATAAACAGCAATGCAACAACTACTTAAACATCATATCTGCAGCTTAGGTGATCAAATCTATCCAATACACCTGTGATGGCGAACCTATGGCACGGGTGCCACAGGTGGCACGCAGAACCACTTCTTAGGGCACGTGAGGCGTTGCCCTGTCAGCTCCAGCACGCATGTGTGCGCTGGCCAGCTGATTTAGGCCTTCTTTTGAGGCCGTTTTTCGCCTTCTGGAGGCTTCAGGGAAGCTCCTGAAGCCTCTGGAGGTGGGGGGAGAGGCTGTTTTCACCCGCCCCAGGTTCCTAGAAAGCCTCAGGAGCCTGGGGAGGGTGAAAAAAGTGTGCCAAAAGCAGGGGATCCTGCACATAGCAATATGGGTGTGGCACACCCACGCAAGACCCCCCCTGCGCTCCTCGCGCTTTTGGCACGCAAGCCAAAAAAGATTAGCCATCACTGCAATACAATATTAAAAACAAAAATACCACAGCAATTCACACTTGGCAAGTACTTCATTTGGAGACCACTGGAGGATGTCCCAGTTAGACTTAGTCTGGGAAGAATATGATAGTTGCTCTATCACCCCTTCTTTTATTTTAGTGCTAACTCAGCAGAATATAAACAATCACAATGTCTTACATTATTTTTGGTGGACAGTAACCTTTTAGTCATTGAATTTCTTGTCTCGATATTTTGAGTTATGGATTATGGATATGCTTAGTCTTTAAGATATTCTCGTGCAAAATATCCTCCAAGTACATATAACTCCCATCTTCCATTTTTGATGACTTTCTGTCTACAAACACCAGTATTTGTACTGGGAAAGGTGTCCATGTTCTTAAAATATCCATTTCCATGATTTCTATTTCATAACTATTCTCCAAAATAATATGGGAATCAATTTGGAAACTTCACAAATAGTAAATCAAAGATTATATTGACACTTCCTTCTTTCCCCATCATCAGTGCAGGTTAGCCTCATTTCCTCAGGGTAGGACAACGTTATCCCTCAACCATTCTCAATCCACTGAAAATGCAACTCCTATCTATGTTTTGAAGTTCTGCTTCAAAACTACTATTTTCTAGCCTGACTCAAGTCATCCAAACTATAGTTCATTTTTACTCTAGAGACATCCCCAGGTCCAATTTGCTGCAGAACCATATGGGGTCCAGTCCTTTATATCTGGTCAATGTACTATATGGTCATTTTATTTTGGACTTCTAAGCTGATATGTTCTCAGTTGATCAGCAGTTTCCTTATTTGTTTTCTTCTGTTTCTTCCAATAATAGTCCATAAAGGCCATGGAGTGCAGTAGTCCTTTTGTTTTTCTTCTCTTTTACCAATGTACTTTGATCCCATCCTCACGTCTCCCAATAGGCTCCCTTCTGGGTTTTCCCCAGATTGGCTGAAGCATACTTTACTTTCTTTTTGGCCATCTAGAGGAGCATTAAACTTGGCTTTGTTGGATGGATTGGGGGGAACTCTATATTGGAGGTAGCTGCACTAATAGGAAAGATGCCACCTTTGTACTGTTCCCTGCCTTCAGATTTTTAGTTTTGTATTTATTGTTTTTAATACTTTAATATTTGTGATTTTAACTAAGCAGCCCAGACTTGCTTTGTAGAGTGAGATGGGAGGCATATACACTTAATAAAGAAAATAAATTCCCAGAATGACATGCAACCTTCTTTGCAATTAGTTTCCAATTCTGTCATGAAATAAAAGTTATGTACATTTTGTCATTTTAACAGAATTGACACCTACCAAAAATCCTCGCAGCTTTTAAAAATCTAAAAGGTCTCCTCATTTTACCAAAAGGTTGTTTATTCCTGCAAACCCCATCCCATTCTACAAAATAAGCAAGCGAGCAAGAAAGGTGAAGTCATTTGTGGATTTTCCGAGATAGTGGGAAGCACAAGTATTTGCATTTGAGCCTGTGATGAAATCAGGTGGCCTCTGAACTGATTATGACATTTTAGGTCCTTTTCTGAATCTGCAAGAATTGAATCAAATCCTGCAGTTGGTTCAGAAGTTAGTATGACATGCAGAACACATTCTGAGGAACATCATAAAAGCAGAGCAGCAAGGGTGGGTTCCTGCCAGTTCTGATCTCTTCTATTGAAGAGGTTCCACAAATCTACGGTGCCATTTAGAACTGTTTCCAGCTCACTTCCCCCATCGGTCTGCCCATCATCAAGAGGAAGAGCGAGAGGAGGAATTCTGGGAGTTGAAGTCCACAAGTCTTAAAGCTGTCAAGTTTGAACACCCCTGGAGTTGTTTTTCTAAAGGGTTAGGGGTGCAAGGGTCTGGTAACTTGACAGCTTTAAGACTTGCGTGCTTCAAATGCCAGAGTTTCTGAGCCAACGTTTTGGTTGCTAAGCAAGAGCCTTGTTAAGTGAGTTTCACCACATTTTACAAGTTGGCCATGCCCACCCAGTTACATGACTGCCAAGCCACTCCCACCCAGTCACATGGCTGTCAAGCCACTCCCACAAAGCAGGCCACACCTACAGAAGAGGTTCTAAAAGGTTTGAAACCCACCACTGCAGAGCAGGCATGAATGGGGAGAAGGGGAGCACTGGATTGTTAGCCAAATACTTCAGAGCTAATGAAAGGTCTGGTTGATTAAATTCATCAATTCCTCTTGATCCCCCTCAGTGCTTGACCAAAGTCATTCTGAATTTTGAATATTGGAAATGCTATTTCTAGAGTAATGTCATTTCTTAGCGATCACCTTGGCTGATCTACTAGCCACTTTCCCTTCCTTTTTTCCCCCCCTAAATATTGAAGCACTTTGCTTTGGGGACTGGCATTTTGCCCTGCATTCTCCAACAGAGCCGCTGCAGAGCCATTGATGACTACTGATGCCTTTGGATAATTTACTGTGGCTCATAAGGTGAGATGAACGGAATTACGATTCACTGGGGCATGAAGCCAGATAGCAGATGAGCATGCTGCAAGGACTGCCAAAATACAGTTGTATCCATCAGGCCTCCTCCACTCTTCTTTAATTAGATATATAGGAATTGCCATTGATATCGAGGCATTCCATTTTGGGGTAATTGCACACTCCATTTGTCATGGTTCTGTGCTGGAGCCTTGTATCTAAAGAGTAATCAAGGATATGGGATCCCTGGGGAAGATCATGAAGGGCGCAGTGCCACACTCATTTGCTTGGAAGTGCTCCTCAAATGCTTGCCAGAGCAGAAAGTTGGCTGGGTCATAAAGCAAATTAATAAACAAACAAAAATCCCACTAAATTTAGTAGCTTGCTCCCAAGTAAGAATGTACAAAACAACACAAGATACTGCTCACATCTTGAAGAGAGCACAAGGACAACAAAAGAATGAACTAGAGTATTCATTTTCTACTTGGGCTATCTTCTGCTGAGAAGAGTAGATTTGTTCCAGCGAGCAGTTGCAAAGAAACAGTTGAAAAATCAGAATTGATTTTTCATTGATAAGATTGATAAGAAAGATAGTAGGGAAAACCACTTTACCTTTCATGAGCTCAGATTAGTTGAAGGCCATCATAGAATTCTGATGAGCTGGCCAAGTCTCTGTCTATAACCAAGAGGATGGATTATATGATAGGCAGTAGGCAAATATCCTAAAATAAGAAAATAGGAAACTGTAGTCCAATCAGTTGGACATGAATAACCAGGAACACTTTAGAGGATATCATGGATTAATCTGTAACCTTGGGAGAAATACAGTACTTGTTCAAAATTAGCATTGATTTCTCAGGAAAAAGTCTTGCTAGACTATTCTTACTTTTTTTTGTAAGTTTTTCAGTGGTTTGTAAGAATGCTCTGGATATAATATATCTTGATTTCAGTAAAGCCCCTGAGAAATTAGCTCATCACATTCTTATTAATATTCTAGTCTAGTTGACATGTCTCTTATGTGAAAATCTTACTCAGAGCATCCTCATGTATTTTCATCAAACTGGAGGTGGTATCAAATAAGAGTCCCACGGGATTGGATTATGAACCCAGATCTCATCAACATTTTCATTAATGACTTGGATAAAAAGTGGAGGAAATGCTTATCAAATTTGCAGATTACACAATATATGATAGAATTGCTAATAGTCTAGAAGACGGGAGCAAAATTCAAAATCATTTCTAGCAGAGAAATTGGCTAAAAATAACTAAAGGCAATTTAATAACACTGTAAGAGATAAATTGTATAAAGGACTTTCACATAGAACAAATAGCAGTATTTAAAAAAAATAAAATATAGGAAGGGGATAAAACAATATCATCTTAATGTATAGGACATTGACTTATATTCTTATAAGTTATAGGAAAGCAAATTCTGGTGGAAAAGTAGGAAAACATTCCTAATAGTAAGAGAACTTTGACAGTGGAACCAATTACAGTAGAAGCTCTGGTCACAACCATAATTCGTTCCATAACTTTGGTCACAAATCGATTTGGTCGTGACACAAACCTAATTTTGGAAATTTGATGCTTACAAAAAAAATGGTGCGGAAGGGGAAATTGGCTGCGGGGGGGAAAAGTTGTGAATTTTTTGGTCGGAACCCAATTTGGTCGTGGTCAGAAGTGTCCATAACCAGCGATTCTACTGTACTGAGGAAGTTGGTGAGCTCCCTTTTGTAGTAAGTCTTCATCATCTGTCAAGGGTGCTTTTACTAGTCTTTTTGCAGTAAATGTTAGGATTCAATGATTATATGAAACATTGTTTAGCACAACAACACTTTCCAAATCTGACACATTTGGTTAGGACAGTTTCCCATCTTAAGGAAAAAGCTCTGAAAGATGTTGCCATTGAAACGGGGAGGGAGGAACGGCTGCCATTGAAACGGGGAGGGAGGGGCTTGGGTATTTGGGAATGGGACTGTATGGTGCAGGAGGGAGATTTGGAGCAGGGAATATATTCTAGCCATCTACTTTGCATACCACTGGCTGGGGCGTGCGGTGGTCAAGGTCACCGGTCTTGCATGCCATTCTGATGATGTTCCTGGAGATGAATCCCACATGACACCTATGGGTTTTTTGCATTGGACAATGGGGTGGGGGTTGCTAGGGGAAAGGGGTTGGACATATTATTGATATGTATGTTTTCGCACGCTGGTCTCTCAGACCTTGCTTTACCTTGCTGCTATCTTTTCATAACCAGTAAAACTACTCTTAATTCTTTCAAAATGGAGTTGAGTGGATTCTTTCTTGGTTATCGTTAGAGGCAGATCTGACAGTTAGAAGGATCTTTGTCCCGAATCTAATATCAGTTTGTAGTGAATGTAGAGACTTGCAGGATGGATGTCTGGAGCAGAGGCGTAGCGTGGGGGGTGCAGGGGGGGCCGGCCGCACCGGGCGCAACATCTGGGGGGGCGCGCTCCAGAGACCCGACTCGGAAGCTCTCCTCCGCGGGTCTCTGGAGTTGGCGGCGGCGGCGCCTGGGCGCTCCTGGGCCGGCGAGAGTCGGGAAGCGAACAGCGGCCAGTAGGGGCCAAACCCTCCCGGGCCATCCCCCGGCTGAGGCCAGCGCCGGCTCCTCGCACCTGCCAGCGCCACCCGAGGGGGCCAGGCGAGACTTAAAGGCACAGGTCTTTCGAAGCAACGGCCGTGCGGAGACCCTGGAAGACTCCTCCGTTCCGAGCCAGCCAGAGGAGCGGCGACCTGGGCCCCGCGGCGGCCTGGGAAGACCCTCTTGCCCCGGCTTTCGGGCCGTCGCCCTCCGTATAAAGGAGCGTCGGGTGTCCCAGGCCCGCACCACGCAAAGGGCGCCCGCTTCTCCCCAAGGCGAGGCAACGAGTGTTGGACCCGGATGGCCGAGCCCTTTGGGCAGTGGCTGCCCGCCGGATCCTCGCGGGAGGTGCGTGGGCTCGACACCACAATAAGAGCTGCCTCCCCCGAGTGCTAAAATCCACGGGTTAGGGGGCGCAAATTACTTGCCTTGCCCCGGGTGCTGACAACCCACACTACGCCACTGGTCTGGAGGTAACAAACTCTCCCCTCCCCTCAGTAAGGCAAGGGGCCTTCAAACCTCCATCTTGATTTTGAGGTGAATTTTCTAACTTCTGGGTTCAGTTCCCCTAGATATAATGTGAAAGAGTTGTCTTGGCTTGATGTCTGTGGAGATTCTTCAGGTCATAGTTGTCTCAAAGGTGTTTTTTTCCTTCAAAAAGTAACCGGATTGTTTTTTTCCCCCCTTAAGGAAGACAAAAACATTTCGTTTCTCAGGAGAACCAAAATGTTTTCTTCTTCTCCTGCAAGGGAAAAAAACAGTCCAGTTGCCTTTTGAAGGAAAAAAGCATATTTGAGAGTCCTGGCTTTCATTTCCAGTAGAGAGAAAAGGAAGATGACCTCAAGAGAGATTCAGAGAAGCTGTTGCCTAGACAAAAGGAACTAAAGGATTTTTGAACTCCCAAACATCCAGGTAACATTTGGAAGTGGCTCAAATAGAAACATCTCTAATTAACTGATTTTTAAGGAAAAGGAGGAGGAGATACAACCTAATCAGACTTACAAGATTCTGTTATCATAGCCAATTTCAATACAAGTAATTTTAGCCTTCCTTTGGAGTTGATTTCCTTATCTACTCTACCTAGTGGGGCTGACACACCTTGTGCTGCTTTCTAGTGACTCAAAAGTCCAGTTGAAAAAGAGAAATGTAGACAATGAAAACTCTCATTCTGTTTTAGGTTAGGAAGGATATTGGACCCAACCCCTGTTACTTAATAGATTTTAAAATATGATAGCCTACTGATGTCTAATTTCAAGTTTTTATAAATCAGTGTGGCCAGCCCTTTGATTTAGAAGAGAAAGCAAACAATCCAAAATATTCATGGGGAAAAAAACATGTTGAACGGGAAACTTGTTTTAAGTGTTTTAAGACTTGTGGACTCCAACTTCTAGAATTTCACTGCCAAAATGGCTGCCTGGGGAATTCTGGGAGTTGAAGTCCCCAGGTTTTAAAGTTGCCAAGGTTGGACATCCCTAACCTAAAATGCCCTCATCTCTGAAATCAAAACAAGTGAAGTATCAAATTTGCATGCTTCTATGTTAGTTATTTTTTTTAGTACTCGCATAGTGGACAGCTCCTTACCAAAGAAAAGACTTACTGATGTCATGAAATCCAAATTTTGAAGAGCCAATGCAAAAGTTGAATCTCAAGCTTACTTCTATGATTTCAGAACCAACAGTGCATCTAAATACTCCTGATTTTTTAAAATGATCTCTATTGATAGTTAACCCTTTTCTCCTTGTGTGCCGAAATTGCACAATTGCGACAACACACACGGGCATGCCTACACCCATAATGCAATGTGTCCCACTACCCTGCACATGTGCACATGTGCTCCCATGCTCCCCCCATGCATGTGCATGACCCCCACCCCATTTTGGGCCTAGCAGGCCTACCAGAAGTCTCCTGGGACCAAAACTTGGCCAAGGGGTGGTGCCACACCCCCTGTGCCCTGTTGTGGGTCTACCAGACCTCCCCGAAGCCTTCTAGGACAACAAAAGGGGCGACAAGGGGGCACACTTTCTATGGCCCATTTTGGGCCTAGCAGGTCTCCCTGAAGCCTGAAACCAAAAATGGGCCACGAGGGGGCACACTTTCCATGGCCTGTTTTGGGCCTAGCAGGCCTCTCTGAAGCCTCCTGAAACCAAAAATGAGGCATGTGACAGACATCCATTTCTCATTTGTGTGGAGATAGATTGTGAATTAGCATCCACCACGTGGGATGCAAGCTACAATCATAACATACTCTTGCTAATGTCACATTTTGGTAATGACAGAGGTCATAGCACAAGGATGTAGCTTATGTTGCCCCAAAGCCAATTTTTTTTAAAAGCATGCACTTTCTTTTTCATTGATGAAAAGAATGCCAAAGTAATCTTTTCATGATACTTCCATGGGCTCACCTAAATTAATTATGTTGTATTTTATCATGACAGCTTGGCTCTTCCGTTTGAAGGCAGTGGGTTTTATTATTGCTTTATGGCTCTGTGTATGTGATTTTAATGTTTGAAGTGGCCTTGGGTTTATGCATAGAATTTGAAACAGCTTATTTTTAAAGGAGGATGATTAAAATATCTCTGTCTCGTTCCACCATTTGTTATGGAGAAACAATTCCATAACTGGATTGCTACACGCAGTAATGAAAGACTTACACTCAAGACTGCCATCAGTTTATAATTTTTATGGGCATCTAATATTGTGGCAAGTAGTGAACCATCTGCTAAAAATACAGTTTATTGCTGCTTCGGCATCACTGAGAAAGGAGGCTCCTCCCTTTCTTGATAGAAGGCAAGAGGCAGTGATAGAAGTAGCAATAGCAATAGCACTTAGACTTATATACTGCTTCACAGTGCTTTACAGCCCTCTCTAAGTGGTTGACAGTCAGCCTATTTCCCTCAACAATCCAGCTCCTCATTTTGCCCACCTGGGAAGGATGGAAGGCTGAGTCAACCTTGAGCCTGGTGAGATTTGAACTACCAAATTGCAGTCAGCCGGCAGTCAGCAGAAGTAGGCTAGTACAGTGCTAAACTTTAACCACTGTGCCACCACGGCACAAATGTCAAATATGGCATTTTTCTCTGCTTATTGGTTGAATAGGTAGCTAACCAATTAAATAACTAGTTAATAAACAAACACATACATACATACATACATACATACATACATACATACATACGTATGTACGTACATACATGGCTTTAAATCAGGGGTTCCCAAACTTGGCAACTTTAAGACTTGTGGACTTCAACTCGCAAAAGTCTATGCTGCCTCGAGAATTCTGGGAGTTGAAGTCCACAAGTCTTAAAGTTGCCAAGTTTGGGAACTCCTGCTTTAAATGAGTAGCTGACCAACAGTCATTTCAAAATGCATGTTTTAAAAGGCAACAGTCATTAAAAAAACCTCTCTTCTTTAAACCCTACTGCTCCATGGTGTTAGCCTGTACTTCTCGCTGTAGGACAATTTCCCCAGCAAATCAGTCGAACTCTGTTGAACATGCCACCACTAGAATAAAAATGAATGACAGTGATTGTGCATTGTGGTGCCACCACTTTATCACAAGACCAAGAAGATACTGTAGGCAATAATACCTCTTGACCTCACTAGAGTGCGGAGAGGCAGAATTTGCCTTCTCTCCATTTTTTGTTTCATTGTGTATTTGGGGTGGGGGAGGTAAAATTTTAAGATGAATTAAGCCTGTCTAAGTCTTAGAGCCACAGAGTTTTTCAACAATTTGCTATCAAATTCTGGAGATGCAATCTTCAGGCCTCTGGCAACTCTAAAAAGAGATTCGTGGATTTCATATGGTTGACAGCTACACAGATTTCCCAGTCCAGTTCTATAGCAGGATTGCATAATGCAGTTTTTCTCCTTGATTATTTAATAATGGGAATATTCTGATTAGGTACTTAAGATAATACCATCCATAATGCGCCAAACGAAATGATGGCAAAGCTTTGATCACTTATAAACATATTTCTGGATGAGGCCATTTGAGACTGCAGATGGCTAAGATGAATCACTTCTTAAAAAAATAAACAAGGCTCAAAGTCTTCCTCTCTAACTGGAGATTTATGTGATCAACCAAGATACAGGCTTTAAAGCAGATGAAAGAACTAAACAGCACGACAGCTTACAGCACTACTTGGACTAACGTGGCTTTTGGCTTATTTTCAATCCCCTACTACAGGAGATCAGTTCAGCTATATCTAAAAAAAAATCACTGTCCCTTCCTTGTGGCTTGTTATTTGAGAAAGAAAGAAAAGAAAAGAAACAAGAAGAAAAGAAAAAAGGAAAGGAAAGGAAGGAAGAAAGAAAGTAAGAAAAAGAAAGAAAAAGGAAGGAAAGGAAAGGAAGAAAGGAGGAAGGAAAAAGAAAGGAAGAAAGAGAAGAAAGGATAAAAGAAAAAAGGAAAGAAAAGGAAGAAAGAAAGTAAAAAGAAAGAAAAAGGAAGGAAAGGAAGGAAGGGAGAAAGAAAGAAAGAAAGAAAGAAAGAAAGAAAAGAAAAAAGGAAAAGAAGAAAAGGAAAAAGGAAAGGAAGAAAGAAAGTAAGAAAAAGGAAGAAAAAGGAAGGAAAGGAAGGCAGGAAGGAAAAAAGAAAGAAAGAAAAGGAAAAAGGAAATGAAGGAAGGAAACAAGGAAGGAAGAAAAAGAAAGGAAAGGAAGGAAAGGAAGGAAGGAAGGAAGGAAGGAAGGAAGGAAGGAAGGAAGGAAGGAAGGAAGATCTAGAATGAGTGCTTCCCATTAGCTTGCTTTTGGCTTCCCCATGGCTTTCATCATCCCTGTTCATGCCCCATTAAAAGATGTCCTTCTGCAGGAATAATGTTGTAATTTAGAAATGGTTTCCAAATTGAATTAGCCTCTTTCTCAGATTTACTGTTAAGATATGAATTTATTTAGGACACTGAAACACACCCAATACTGTATTCATCTGTAGAAAGGATCCTTTCCAATATAAAGCAATGAATATCCTTGGAGCAGATATCGTATTCAGGTATAATGGTATATATGGGAATGTCCTTGGGAGATCCTGGAGACTGGAGTGAGGGCCACAAGCAAAAATACTTGTAGTCTTGCGTGGTTGCTGTTAGCCCTTTGAAGTAGTCCAGACAAGAAGAACAACCATGAGGATTAACTCTATTGTATTTAACTTTAATTTTATTTTGTTTAACAGAATCTTGCAAGACTGAAGCTATTTCTCCTGTCCTTTCCCTTTATTCTCTGGAAAACTCGGGAGGGTCCCTTTTGAGATATTTTCCACAGCTTTTGTAGAGCAAGATATCTTTCACATTCTAGTTGTCCAGTCAGCGAGACTTTCTCTTGTCTCCCAAGTTCAATCCCTTATACCTGTGATGGCGAACCTATGGCACGCGTGCTACAGGTGGCACGTGGAGCCATTTCTGAAGACACGCGAGGTGTTGTCCTGTCAGCTTCAGCATGCATGCACACTGCCAACTGATTTTCGGCCTTGATTTTCAGCAGGTTTTTTTGTCCTTTGGAGGCTTCAGGAAAGCCTCTTCAGGATAGCCTCCTGAAGAGGCTCCAGAGAGCGAAAAACGGACTTACCGGGTTCACTGGAAGTTAGAAAATGGGCTGGTTTCCGGCCTCCGAAGGGCCTCTGGGGAGAGGGCGTTTTTGCCCTCCCCAGGCTCCAAGAAAGTTGTGCATACATGCGCAGGGCAGCAGGGTGGGGTGTCACGCACGCATGTACAGGGGGCATGGCATGGGGGGATTAAATTATGGGGGTGGGCACCCGAGTGCATGCAATGGTGTGCAAGCGCATGCTTTTGGCACCCGAGGCAAAAAAGGTTCGCCATCACTGCCATATACCAACATTGCTTTTCAAATATGAAAGAATGCTGCTACTTGATCATTATATTTCAATTAAAAAAACAACGAGTTATCCATTTTAGTGGACTAATATAACAACTAAAAAATATCTCATACTAGCTTTCTCTGAGTATTAATTTCTTTCTTATTACTCACTAAGCCTAGTAATACAATGTTGAGCATATTTACAGTCACCATAGTAAGGTGTAGTTAAGGTGTTGTACCAGAGATGGGGAGACTCAGGTTTTAGTCCAGTTTTACGTAAAGAATACTTTGCGACAGCACTGTCTCTTAGAATCAGACTGGAAAACAAAACTATGTTTTAATTGCACTAGACCAGCAAGATAGATTATGATCTATAACCTTCAATGAAGAGGTCTTCCTCCTGCAATGAATTGATTTGGGCTGACATTATGTACACACACAGTTGTGAACATCCTTAATAGTTACTTGAGGTAGAAAAAAAATATTATCTTCTTTGCATTTCATTCTAATGATCCTGCTTGCTGATGACCATTACTAGCTATGCACTTTTTATTACAAAACTGCTTTTCTTGTGGGTTTCTATATACATTTAGTATAGAAACCAAGTTCTACAGTACTGAGATTTGAACATCTTTGTTCAATCTACCCTCGTTGGCTTGTTATATGCCATCTAGAGTCATTTCTGTGAGATGGGTGGTCATATACATTTGTTAGATGATAAATGGATGGATGGATGGATGGATGGATGGATGGATGGATGGATGGATGGATGGACGGACAGAAGAGAGGGAGAGAGAAAATCTACCAGTTCAGGCTGTCTTCTCTATCAGGTTACTTGCTTTGGTGGGGCTTTTTGCTGTATAATTCATATACATGATTTTGAGCTTAGTTGATTGGGGTTCTCAGGGGAAATTTAAAACTAGCAGGACAATTCAAATCATTCAAATCAATCGGTTGTGATGGTGGGGTTGATTCCCATTCAGCTCAGTTTAGTTTAGTTTAATTTGATTTATATACCGCTCCTTCTCCATCACGATGGACTCAGGGCGGTGCACAGGGAATTAAAAATCAGCAATAAATAACAATAAATACAATAATAATATCTAAAATACAATTAAACTTAGAACCTGTGCTAAAATGTTCCCATTAAAATTCTAAAATCCATTTACAAATTTGCTAAAATTAAATCTCATCTGAGCTCTAAGCTCTAGGCTAGACTGGCTTGCTGGAAAAGATATGTCTTAAGTGAGCGGCGAAAGAGGGAAAGTTCTGTGATGGTACGAAGTTCAGGGGGCAGGTCGTTCCAGAGGGATGGCCCTGCCACAGAGAAGGCCCTTCCCCTGGGCACCGCTAGCCGGCATTGACCGGCAGTTGGCACCCTGAGGAGGCCCACCCTGTGGGAGCGGATCGGTCGGTGGGAGGTGTGCGGCAGGAGACGGTCCCGCAAATAGCTAGGCCCCGTGCCATGGAGCGATTTAAAGATGGTAACAAGCACCTTGAAGCGCACCCGGAAGGCAACTGGCAGCCAGTGCAGCTCGCGCAGGAGAGGTGTTACATGGGAGCTTTGGGATGCTCCCAGAATCCCTCGCGCGGCCGCATTCTGCACTAACTGGAACCTCCGGATGCACCTCAAGGGGAGCCCCATGTAGAGAGCGTTACAATAGTCTAGGCGGGACATGACGAGCGCTTCAAGCTTTTAGTTATCATCTTCAAAGCGCTCCATGGCTCGGGACCTAGCTATTTGCAGGATCGGATCCTGCCTCATACATCCACACGGCCAATTCGCTCCCACAGAGAGGGACTTCTCCGGGTGCCGTCCACTAGACTTTGTCAGCGGGCGACGCCCAGGGGAAGGGCTCTCTCTGTGGCGGGCCCAGCCCTCTGGAACAACCTTCCCCCCGACATTAGAACAACTACGGACCTCCGCTCCTTCCGTCTAAAACTAAAAACATATTTGTTCTGCTTGGCCGGCCTAGGGTAGTCTCTCGTCTATGGGATTGTTAATAATTTTAGATAGGGATTTTAGTATTTTAATTGGTAATTTTTAGCGCAGGGATATATTTAATTTGTTTTTATCATGTGTATGTGTATTTATTGTTTTATTTGCCCTGTGCACCGCTCCGAGTCCCTTCGGGGAGAGGGAGCGGTCAACAAATTAAATTATTGATTGATTGATATTGATTGAGTGACAGTGCGGAGGGAGCTCAGCAAGGAGAGCCTCTCCTTTGATGCATATTTGCAGAAGAAGATGGGAATAGGACCACTGGGTGATAGAAGGAATAATACCAATTCAAGGAGGAGGCAACGAAAGGGCCCTAAGGGGAAAAAAGTTATTTGTTGCTAAAACCTATTCTATAGTCCAATAAAATTTATTCTACAGACCAAGACATACCGACTAGTTCAGCTTAGATATTCCAGGATAACCTTGCCTAGCCCCAGATCAGTGAAAGGAACTTATTTCAAGGTTATATATATATATCACTAGCTATACCCGGCCACGCGTTGCTGTGGCCCAGTCTGGTTAAATGGCCAACCAATCTGTGTGTATATCTACACCTGCACACATACACACAACCACCGTATAACCCCCAACCTACCTACCTACTGTATTTCTCCCTATCTATCCCTCTATCTACCTACCTACCTATTGTATTTCTCCCTATCTACCCCTCTACCTACCTACCTATTGTATTTCTCCCTATCTATCCCTCTATCTACCTACCTACCTACTGTGTTTCTCCCTATCTATCTATCCCCCTACCTACCTATTGTATTTCTCCCTATCTATCCCTGTACCTGCCTACCTATCTACCTACTGTATTTCTTACTCTCTATCTATCCCTCTATTTATCTACCTACCTACTGTATTTCTCCCTCTATCTATCCCTGTACTTACCTACCTACTGTATTTATCCCACTATCTATCCCTCTACCTACCTACCTACTGTATTTCTCCCTCTATCTATCCCTCTACCTACCTACCTACCTACTGTATTTCTCCCTCTCTATCTATCCCTGTACTTACCTACCTACCTACTGTATTTCTCCCCTCTATCCCTCTACCTACCTACCTACATTTCCCCCTCTGTATCCACCTACCTACCTACCTGCCTACTGTATTCTTCCCTCTCTCCCTCTACCTACCTATTATATTTATCTCTATATACCTGTACCTATCTACCTACCTGATGTATTCATCCCTCTCGTTTATCCCTCTACTTACCTACCTACTGTATTTCTTCCTCTCTCTATATTCCTCTACCTAAATAAATAGCCCTCCCCTCCCCCCACACACACACCCTCAGTCAACCCCCTCCAGGCCCCCCTTCCTTCCTCCCTCACTTGTGCCTAACACAGTGGTGAGCAAAGTCATTAGTCTCTTTGTCCCTCTGTTCCTCCTTTCTTCTCTGTCTTTCTCTGTCATTCTCTCTCTCACTCTCCTTCCTCCCCCATCTCTGTCACTCTGTTTGAGTATGATTGCCTGTCTATCTTTCCCTCACTCATTCTCTCTGTGTGTCTGTCTCTTTCCCCTCCCTTTCTCTCTGTCACTGTGTGTGTGCTTGTCGATCTCTCTCATTCATTATCTCTCTGTTTGTCTCTCCCTCCCTCTCTGTCTCTCTGTGTATCAGTCTCCCCCCTCCCCTCCGCAAGCAGCGAAAAGGCCGGCATATCGGGCTGAGGAGTCTAGGGCTGCCTTCTCCCACAGTGAGCATGGCCATCCGGGCACCGCATGTCCACCCCCACCAACCCCGCGCCGCCCCCGCCACCCCCGAGCCCCGCGACACGCAGCCCCCGCTGCCCGGCAGGCGCACCGTGGGCAGGACAGCCGGCCATGCCCCCACCAGCTCTCTCCAACGGCTCCGGAAAGTGCACCTCGGTGGCCATCGGAGAGAGCTAGTGGAGACGCGGCCGGCTGCCCTGCCCGACAGGCGACTACCACACGGGGCTCGGATGCTTCTGATTCTGTGGCCCTGCGTGCGTGCGCGTGGAAGAGAGCGGCTGCAGGCAGACAGGGAGGCGCATGTGTTGCTTTCCACGTTGCCCCTGGCAACGTTCCTTCAAGGCGGTTTTCTGCCGCTACGTGTCCATGACGTACAGCCGGATGGGAGGAGTTACACGGAGCTTAAACCGTGTTAAGTGAGTAACGTTTATTTGTGCCTGCCTTGTACATGATACACGTGTGCTAGGCACAAAATGATTTGGTATTCTATTATCTGAAGTGCTTCGCTACATTGTGTGAAAGTTTGGTTTAAATCGGTCTGGTACTTTTTGAGATTAGTGGATTCGTACAAACTATTTTACATTTTTATTTATATAGATTGGTGCCGTATTTGAAAGGAACGTTGTGTGAAAATTTGGAAGCGATCGGTGCAGTACTTTCGGAGATTAGCAGTTTTGAACAAACTCTTGTTACATTTTTATTTATTTAGATTAATTAAAGTAGTAATGTTTCTTGATAAAACAGCAGCAGAGAAGCTCTGTATTACAACAGCTTTTGCCATGCAAAATAAAGACCAGGCCAAGGTGGGAAAAAAGTATGATAGTTAGGTAACTCTGAATAATTAAAAATGTATGGGATAGGTACCCAGTTTCACAATCTCTGCTTCAAACTGAATATGGAGATACTAAGAGGATCAGTTCATTGCAAAAACAAGGAATTAGCAAAAGGGCCACTGGTAAATTTGACACAAGGACTGATGTAAAATCTATCATTGCAGAGTCCAACAGTTTCGATAGCTTAGTGGCAGCCTTGCCAAATAATGATTTTCTGTCCAAATGAATCCAGTCACCCAAATGTAGAATTGTGTCCATTTGGGAAACAAGCTGTTTTGGGGGGTAGAACGGGAACGACAGTGTCTGCAGTCTCTAGGGGCAAAAAGGCATGCTAAGTTGAAATCTAAATAAAGTCAACGGAAAAACATCCCAATGACGCCACAATTCAGTAGGATGTACAAGTACTTTGTAGAACAGTATCCCTTGTTCTCCAGATATTGTTTTCCAACCTTATGGTTTTTATACAGGCTAGATTCAAGAGATGTAGCTCAGGTATTCATATAAATAATGAAACTGTATAGCCTCTTTCTGTTGCATAGGCTTTTAAAGGCTAGAATCCATTTCATGCAAGAGTTTGATGAACAGTGCAGATTTCTTGCATGGGACTATTTAAATATCCTTTCTGTGGAAAGGCTGTGAGAGCAGGGGTTCCCCACCCTCAGCCCGGGGGCCTTAGTATTGGGCACCCACCCATTTGGAACTGGGCCACAGAAGTGGTGGGTAAATGTGCACGCAGCTCCACTTGTGTGAGCAATGGCCTCCTGTGCCCAATTCTGGCGCTAATGGGGTTCTGGCATGTGCACACTCCTCTACCACTTGCATGAAACCATCCTCCCCCCTCACTGCTCCACAAAGCAGGAAAGGTTGGGGGATATTTCGTTAGAGTATTTTATTGTAGGAATAGACTGGGCGAGACTGCTCCCTTCCTTGATAGGATCTATAGCAGGGATCTCCAACCTTTGCAACTTTAAGTCTGAAGGACTTCAGCTCCCAGAATTCTCCAGCCAGCTTTGCTGGCTGGAGAATTCTGGGAGCTGAAGTCCTTCAGACTTAAAGTTGCAAAGGTTGGAGACCCCTGATCTATAGTATACAACCTGTGCTGAGCATTAAATTGCTGCATGGAAAGTGCTTATAGAGTTGTCTCATTTGGCCTTTGCCATTGTTCATTTCATTCCTGTCATCCAGTCCGATTGCAGTTGGGGCCAAAGTGAGCTTAAGACACCAGAAATGTAACTGCTTCTTTCTTCATAACCCCATTTCTCCTCTACTTTTCCATGTGAAGTGTTTCAAATGGGAATTATTGGGGTAATATGTTATTTTAATACAACCTGCCTCTTCAGAAACATGAAAGAAGATGGAAGCAAATAACAGTCCTCTCAAAATTTAGACACCCACATTCAATCACTGTATTTACTCTGATCTGATGTAGGCATCTTGGCTGGGGTCACGTTTCTAGTACCTATCATTTTGTATAACAATGGCCCACAGGGACCCCAAATGTAATAATCTGAAAATTGACAAGCTTTAGCCGCTCAAGAAGGAACACACTGCTTGCAGATTTCATCCAACTGTGCCAGGAAATAGTTATCAGTCTTTAGAAACAAATGAATATCTAAAGTTGCCTAACACAAGACTCCTGATAACCATTTATCAGAAATGTGAGCTTCTCATAAACTGTCACAATTCTTGGAAATTGCTTCCAATTCAGAATAACAGAAAACAGTTATTGCCGTTTCTTCACCGCTGCTGTTCGTCAGTGGGTGACACTTAAGATTCAGAAGCAGCCTGAGTTGAACTGCAGGAAAAGGCATCAGACAAAGATGAAACAGGCTGCTCAAACCGTATCTTCTGATCTGAGCACGCTTGTGCTTTATAACATCCTGGCATTCTTATATTCAGCTGAAATTACCTTGGAAGAAGTCATAACCAAGGAGAGAGATAGTGAGCAGCACATAAAATAAATCAAATGACTCGGGGAGGTAATTAAGGATTTCAAGGAAATGGAAAAATGTTTGAGATGTTTCCTTTTGGAAAATTAAAATGGCTAAGTGTTTAGTTCAGCTCCAGCAATAATAACCTATCGGGCTGCCAGCATCATCACAAATAGCCCAAGGGTTCAGCCTGCCAGGCAATTGGACTCTGAAACAGATTTGATCTCCTGAGACTCCACTTTTAAAATTGCACTTTTATCCAATACTGTAAAAAGACCATAATGATTTTACTTTCGAAGCATGAATAAGAATAGCTCAAATTCCGAAGAAACTGAGGTTATTAAAGCTTACATCAGGTTTATTAAGGTATCGTAGCAAGAAAAAACACATGGTAATGTGAATTAAAATAAAATACATTTTCTGCCAGCCTGGTTAATTTTAAAATCTATAGCAATAGGCTTGCAGGTTCCAGCTCAAAATGATGATGTCTCTTAGGCAGGGATTGGATTAAGGAGCTTTCTGTTTCTGTGTGATGTACGTGTCTATTTCTGTAACTTGGCACTATAGAGTAGGGGTGTCAAACTCAAGGCCCATGGGCCAGATCCGGTGCACAGATCTGGGCCGCAGGGCCACCATGAAAACATTGAAGGACCAGCCCACAGTGAAAATGGAGCTCAGGAGGGTCGCACACATCCCTCCTGACCTGCATTTTTGGCTATGATGGCCTCCTGTAGCAGTTTGCCACTGCAGGAGGCCATTGCGTCCAAAAACGGAGCTTGGAACTGTGGGGCCCCGGTGTTTTGGCAACTGGAGGGCTGGGGTTGGTGCTTGCCCTCCACTGTCTAAGGCTTTGGACAGCCTGCACTGCTGCCTTGTGGTCCTCTGGACACCAGTGCTTAACCTGAGAGTGATGGGGAGGCTCCTCTGGAGGACAAGGGTTTGGCGCTCTCCCTGGTCTCGCCTTCCTCTGCTGGAGAAAATGGTTTTCCCCATCCCACCCAGGCTATCACAGGTGCCCCTGACATGAGTGACATTGAGTTGGCCACACCCACCCTGGCCATGCATATCCAGCCCCCAACCACAACCCTAATGCAGCCCTCACTGAAATTGAGTTTGACACCCCTGCTGTAGAGGTTGCCCCTAACACTGTAATGGCTCAATATTGAATATAGGTTGTCATTTACTTGGTATTGAATACAGATGGTTCTTTATTTTTGATTATTTAACAACTGTTTGAAATTAAGCCACTACTGATAAAAGAGACTTATTACTGGTCCTCATGCTTAAAACCATTGCAGTATCCCTTCAGTCACATGATCAAAAGGTGGACACTTAGCCACTGACTGTTGCAGTGTCCCATAATCACATGAGTGCTGTTCACAAGCTTCCCGGATTTCTGACAAACAAAGCCAATGGAGAAAGCCAAAATGTGCTTACCGACCATGTGATTTGTTTAAAGACCATGGCAAAAAATGCCATAAAAATTGGGTGAAAGTTATTTTACAAACTGCACTGCTGAGCAATGGAGGTTCCCGTTCCAAAGGTGGTTGTGAGGTCAGAAACTCCTTGTACAATCAAGCCACAATGTGATTTAATTTTGTTCAGCGCTTGGTGTGACTCTATCCATTTTGTAGACTATAGTGCCTGGATTGCTGTAATGATCCCAAACAACTGTGGGTTTTCCCTTAAGTTGTGTTTAAATAAACATGGTTGGGGCAATATTTGAGCTCAGCCACTGATTTGCAGAAACATATGCTAATCATTCCTAGAGATATCACCAACTGAATGCATGCAAAGCAAATGCCCCAGCACTGAACTAGCATTTCATCCTCAATTAGAGCTTTGTGAACCAAAAGGGACATTAAGTCTGGATCTGTTCCCCATTTTGCCCCCCGGAAATGAAAAATAAAGCTATCCCCATTTTGAGAATCCCAATAAAGGGAAGATAGAAAAATAGTGGTTCTCTATGGAGAGCTTAGCAGGGGACTTGAATGGAGGTGAAGAACTGGAAACTGGAGAGATGATGTCAAACAATGGGTTTTAATGCCGTGTTTCCCCAAAAATAAGACAGGGTCTTATTTTCTTTTGATCCCCGAAATAAGCACTTGGCCTTATTTTCAGGGAGGTCTTATTATTTTTGAGGTGCAGGAGGCAGGGAGCGTGGTCACCTCATGGCTGCTGCTGTGTTGCAATATTTTTGGAGAGGGCTTATTTTTGGGGTAGGGCTTATTTTTAGTGCATGCTCTCAAAAACCCGATTGGGATTATTATCCAGGGAGGTCTCATTTTCGGGGAAACAGGGTAGGTCAGTTAAGTATTTCTGTCTTTGAAAGCAACCTCATTCCCATAAAGGAGCTATTCCTTCATATCAAGATTGGATTCTCCACAGATACATTTCTCCATATTGGCTCCTTGGAACACGCTCACCTGAATTCATTTTAGACAATATATCTGCCAATGCAAATGGGGCAGTCTCAGAAAAAGAAGCTATTATGATCATGGGAACAATTATTGCTCAACTGTAATATATCAATGGGATCTCAGTCCATACTGTGATTCACCCTGGAGTTGGAAATCTTGCACATGGCTCTTTTATCACATGATAACCAGACCACAAATATACTGTGCCTTTGTCTTTGAAAGCTTACAGAACTACCCAAGGGAAAGCCAAATAAGACCTTAATGTTTCTTCTACGGATGGAGAATGCAATGGGAGAATATGCTCAAGTTCTCCAGAGCCCTATATCCAATTCCAGTTGGTGAACAAATCTAATAAATAGTATTGAGCATTGAAGCACTGAACCCACATTCAGGAACAACGTCAAGTTTTGAGTCTTGTTTTCATCTCTCCATTCTGTATCTACGTCACTATTGACCTCAATCTGCAATGAAGATTGTGATGGAGAACCCCATGGTCTTCAGTGTGTGTTGTAGCAACCTACACTACCATGGAATTCATTGCAATTTACAACGTCATAATTTTACTGTATGATTTATTAGGTACTAGCCGTTCCCGGCCATGCATTGCTGTGGCCCAGTCTGGTTAAACAACCAACCAATCTGTGTGTAGATCTACACCTGCACACACAACACGTACACACAACCACCGTATAACCCCCAACCTACCTACCTACTGTATTTCTTCCTCTCCCTCTACCTACCTACCTATTGTATTTTTCCCTCTCTATCCCTATAGCTGCCTACCTACCTACCTACTGAATTTCTCCTTGAATCTTATGGAGAGTATTTTAGGTCATAAAGGATGACATAATACCTGTGGCCCACTGCTCTCTCTGTATCCTTTTTTACATTTTTTTACATTTACAATATAATACAATAGCAGAGTTGGAAGGGACCTTGAAGGTCTTCTAGTCCAACCCCCTGCCTAGGCAGGAGCCCTATGCTATTTGAGACAAAGGGCTTTCCAACATATACTTAAAAACTTCCAGTGTTGGGGCATTCACAACTTCTGGAGGCAAGCTGTTCCACTGATTAATTGTTCTAACTGTCAGGAAATTTCTCCTCAGTTCTAAGTTACTTCTCTCCTTGATTAGTTTCCACCCACTGCTTCTTGTTCTACCCTCAGGTGCCTTGGAGAATAGTTTGACTCCCTCTTCTTTGTGGCAACCACTGAGATATTGGAACACTGCTAACATGTCTCCCCTGGTCCTTCTTTTCATTAAACTAGACATACCCAGTTCCTGCAACCGTTCTTCATATGTTTTAGTCTCCAGTCCCCTAATCATCTTGGTTGCTCTTCTCTGCACTCTTTCCAGAGTCTTCACATCTTTTCTACATCTTGGCGACCAAAACTGAATGCAGTATTCCAAGTGTGGCCTTACCAAGGCATTATAAAGTAGTATTAACACTTCTCGTGATCTTGATTCTAGCCCTCTGTTTATGTAGCCTAGAACTGTGTTGGCTTTTTTGGCAGCTGCTGCACACTGCTGGCTCCTATTTAAATGGTTGTCTACTAGGACTCCAAGATCCCTTTCACAGTTACTACTATTGAGCAAGGTACCACCTATATTGTACCTGTGCATTTAGGGTTTTTTTGTCTAAATGTCAAACCTTACTTTTTTCACCATTGAATTTCATTTTGTTAGATAGTGCCCAATGTTCAAGTTTGTCAAGATCCTTCTGTATCTTAAGCCTATCTTCTGGAGTGTTGGCTATTCCTGCCAGCTTGGTGTCATCTGCAAATTTGTTGAGTTCCCCATTTATTCCCTCATCCAAATCATTGATGAAGACGTTGAAGAGTATTGGACCTAAAACAGAGCCTTGGGGGACTCCACTGCATACTTCCTTCCATGTAGATGCAGTTCCATTGAGGACTACACATTGAGTGCGGTTGGTCAGTCAGTTACGAATCCATCTGGGGGTGATGCTGTCTAACCCACATTCTTCTACTTTATCTAGTAGTAGGTTATGGTCTACCTTATCAAATGTCTTACTGAAGTCCAAGTAAACCATATTGAAGGCATTCCTCTGGTCCACTAATTTGGTCACTTTGTCAAAGCATGCAATAAGATTGGTCTGGCATGATCTGTTTTTGATGAACCCATGTTGGCTTTTGGCTATTACTTTGTTTGTTTCTAGGTGTTTGCGTTTCTTGATTATCTTTTTCAGAATCTTTCCTGATACTGAAGTTAGGCTGATTGGTCTGTAGTTTCCTGGATCTATTTTTTTAAACATTTTTTGAAGATGAGAACCACATCTGCTCTTTTCCAGTCCTCTGGCAGTTCCCCAGTGCTCCAGGATCTTTGAAAGATATAGCTCAGTGGTTCCGAGTTCTCATCTGCCAGTTCCTCAGAACCTTGTATTCTATGTAGATGTTTGGTGTTATTTGAGATCAAACATATTCAGGTATCATTAATCATGTATGAATAAAAAAAATGACTTCATCACACTGGTAAACTTATTATTTATTAGATTTAATTTTTATATTCCCCCTTTTTCTTCTTTCTTTCTAGCATGCACACATAGTATATTGTTTTTAAATGTTCAATTTAAAAAAAAAATATTCTGCTTTTCACCAACGGATCGGCCTCTTGTACCAAATGCCAAGCTTTGAATGATTCTATCTCAAATTCCTTCTTGCTGCCAAAGTCCCTACAGAAGAGACAGATGAGAGATGAGGAAAGAGAGGGCACCAAAGGCAGCAATTAAAAGCTATTTATAGCAGGGAGAGACAGGAGCTAATGAGAGACAGAGCAAATGAGAGAAAGTGGAGGAGAGAGAATGGTAATAGGATAGAGATTCAATCAATACCTCAAATGAACTAGTATTGTGCTCCTTTGGCTGCCTGCTAAAAGTTATGGCCTCATCAACAGCCACATGGATGTTGAAGTAATAGAAAACTGCCTCCTCAGAATATAACTGAAGGATGCCCACTTATTGAAGCTAAGTTGAGTTAGATCTGGTCAGTGAGTTTTTTGAAGTTTACTATGAAGTTTGGTGCCATCTAAATTTAGTGAAATAAATAAATACTTTCATCAAGTGTGCAATGCTGGGTTCGGCATGAAAAGAAAATGGGTTATAAATGAAATCAGGGGTTAATTAAAGGTCTTGTTGATCATTTTTTGGCCATGAAATTCTTCTTAGGTTTTTTCACCTCTAAGATCAGTGCAATCATTTTTATTTTATTTTATTTTATTTTATTTATTTTATTTTATTTTATTTTATTTATTTTATTTTATTTTATTTTATTTTATTTTATTTTATTATTTTATTTTATTTTATTTTATTTATTTTATTTTATTTTATTATTTTATTTTATTTTATTTTATTTTATTTTATTTTATTTTATTTTATTTTATTTTATTTTATTTTATTTTATTTATTTTATTTTATTTTATTTTATTTTATTTTATTTTATTTTATTTTATTTTTTTCCAGCTAGCCTAGTATCATTGACTCCAGCATCTGACTCTCTGGAGTCTATCAAAAAATATCTCAGTCTCTTAATGCACCAAATTATATACATCAGGTGCAGAGGTGGCTTGCTGGCTTGCTCCCAGTTTGGCCCAGTTCAGCCACACTAGTAGCGGCGGCATAGTAGTGTTGCGCGTATGAGCACGAGCGAACCAGTAGTAAGCGATTAGCAACCTACCATTGACCAGGCCTGAACTCCAACTTTCACCCACCGCAACAATTATGGACAATGGTCATGGATAATGAAGACTGTAATCCAAGAACAACTGGGGGCTATTAATTCCCTATAGATTATACTAAAGCCCTTTTATAACTAGACAAAATAGCCCGATCCTATGCTTTTTTTACTCAGAAATATATCTCAGAAGTACACATCAGCAAATTTGCTGGTACTTACATCCAATTAAGCATATTGAAGAATGCAACCTCAGCTCCAATAACCTCCTATTCCTTCTCTTCGCTTTCTCTTGTTCATGTTTCAGAGAACTTATATCTTTTCAATGACCCAGTTCCTTTCTCGCTGGCTGTTCATTCTTTCCTAAATGACCTGCTGCTGTGGCCTAGAGGTGGATCTCTTG
Organism: Rhabdophis nuchalis; assembly: GCA_039707465.1. Lineage (NCBI taxonomy): Eukaryota > Metazoa > Chordata > Lepidosauria > Squamata > Natricidae > Rhabdophis > Rhabdophis nuchalis. The sequence goes on from CM077646.1 coordinate 186,738,984, forward strand.
TGAGTTCAGTCCTAGGTAGAGGCAGATGTAAGATCTCCTGCTTGGGCAGGGGGTTGGACTAGATGACCTGCAAGGTCCCTTCCAACTCTTGTTAATCTGACCTCCTCTTAAAATTTTATACGGCAGTCTCTTCCACTTTTTTTTTTTTTTTTTTTGGCTTCCTTCATCTTCCCTCTCTGATTTCTCAGCCTAGTTTACCTTTTTCCCTTGTCTTTCCTGATCTCCCCTGGAGGTCTTGTTTGGGATATGTTGTTTAGATGATGGCCCTCTGCTTTTAACTTCATTGTGACATCAGCACTGCTCAACCAATGGGAATGAGAAGCATCCTGGCAGCTAAGAACTATACAGGATACGTTGATACATATTTTTGCCTAGCTCATGTGGCAGTTATGTTCATGTAGCAGGGTATTCTCAAAAACTCTTTCCTCCTTCCATAATTCCCAAAATGAATGTACCAGAGGTGGTATTCAGCCAGTTCTGAGAGGTTCTGGAGAATCGGTAACAGAAATTTTGAGTAGTTCGGAGAACCAGCAAAAAGGCTGGCCCCGCCCCTGCTGCCTCCCAGCTGATCTTCTTTTGTTGCCCTGAACAGGAGAACAGAGCTGGAAAGCAGGTTAGTGGGGTGGGGAGGAGATTTTGCAGTAACCTTCCCCCAGGAGTGTGGAGGGAATGGGGATTTTGCATATCCTTCCACAGCCACGCCCCCAGCCACACAACACCCACCAAGCCACACCCACAGAACCGGTAGTAAAAAAAAAATTGAATCCCACCACTGGAATATACATATATTATTTCAGTCAGTTTCAATAATATGATGCCCTGTAAGTGTTTTGGACATGAACTTCCATGATAACCAACCAATAAAAGTAATATAATAACTCTATTCTCTTTGGATAAGTGTAGGGCCCATGTCCTATTTTATACTGCACCAAAAAAAAAGGTCTGGATCTGATTTAAGAAAGGCAAAAATAAATAAGAAGAGAAAGCAGAGATAGCTGCCAAAGTCCAGTGCCTGGACAGCTAATGGATACAGGTTAGTGGAATATATCTTTGTTTACATTATAGCAATCATTCCTGAAGTTTGCATCTATAATCCCTATATTAAGATATCCTGTCTCAACATACTTCTCATCAAGTCTCAAAATTCCTATTATCACATGTAAAGTCTTTTTTTTTTTAATACTTAGATTTGTTTGATTTACATTTCACTTTTCCTCCAGGAGCTAAAGATGGCTTCCATGGAGAACCCTCTCCCCCCTTCCCCACCTCTTCTTCTTCCTCTTCCTCTTCCGCTTCCTTTCTCTGTTTTGTATCCACATCAATACACGTTGGGCTAAAGAATAATTAGACCATTTTCATGGTTGTGAGTGGGTTTTAACCTAGGTCTCCCTAATCTTAGCAAATTCCTTAGTTCAGAGGTGTCAAACTCATGTCATCACAGCTGTATCAGGTGACGTATTGGGACTTTTCACCCCTTCGCTAAACTAAGCATGGGCGTGGCAAGTGGGTGACGCATCCAGCCCGTGGGCCAGGAGTTTGATGGCCCTGCCTTAGTTAATGGACCATTCTGTTGTTTTTATGTTTTGTTTTTTTAAAAAAATAACCCCTCTCCATTCATTTTGGGGAGCATGTGGCCACAGCTACAAACATTTGGAAGACCACTAGATGGCAGCAAATAGTTACCTTCTGGTATCTCTTTCTTGCCATCTAGTGGTTGTCCAGATTTTGCAGCTAGATTTGGATTAGCTTAGAGCAGGGGTCTGCAAAGTTAGCTCTTTTAAGACTGGTGGACGGCATTGGTCGCGTTGGTGGATGATCTCTGGAGGGCCAGGGATGGGGGTTGTTCCTCCATCCTGGTCCTATTAGACCTCTCGGCGGCTTTCGATACCATCGACCATGGTATCCTATTGCATCGGCTGGGGGGGTTGGGGGTGGGAGGCACCGTTTTACGGTGGTTCTCCTCCTACCTCTCTGGCCGATCGCAATTTGTGTTGGCAGGAGAGCAGAGGTCGACCCCGAGACCCCTCACATGTGGGGTGCCTCAGGGGTCGGTCCTCTCGCCTCTCTTGTTTAATGCATGCATGAAGCCGCTGGGTGAGATCATCCGTGGTTTTGGGGTAGAGTACCATCTCTACGCTGATGACACTCAGCTGTATATATCTACCCCAAACCACCCCAACGATGCCGTAGCGGTGATGTGCCAGTGCCTGGAAGCCGTGCGGATCTGGATGGGAAGTAACGGACTCAGGCTCAACCCGACCAAGACCGAGTGGCTGTGGTTTCCGGCTGCCCGATTCAACCAGCTTTCTCCAACGCTGGCCATAGGGGGCGAACATCTTGCCCCTGTGGATGGGGCGCGCAATTTGGGAGACCTCCTGGATACCCGGCTGTCTATGGAAGAGCAAGTGACAGCCGTGGCCAGGAGGGCGTTTCACCAGGTTCGCCTGGTTCGCCAATTGCGCCCCCTATTGGATCGGGACGCCCTTCGCACAGTCACTCATGCCCTCGTGACATTCCGACTGGACTACTGCAACTCCCTCTACATGGGGCTCCCCTTGAGGTGCACCCGGAGGCTTCAGTTAGTTCAGAATGCAGCCGCGCGAGCAATTATGGGAACCACTAGGTTTACCCATGTAACACCGCTCTTGCGCGAGCTGCACTGGCTGCCTGTCGTCTTCCGGGTGCGCTTCAAGGTGCTGGTTATCATCTTTAAAGCGCTCCATGGCTCGGGACCTAGTTACCTGCGGGATCGGATCCTGCCTCACACATCCTCACGGCCGATTCGCTCCCACAGAGAGGGACTTCTCCGGGTGCCGTCCACTAGACTTTGTCAGCGGGCGACGCCCAGGGGAAGGGCTCTCTCTGTGGCGGGCCCGGCCCTCTGGAACGACCTTCCCCCCGATATTAGAACGACCACGGACCTCCGCTCCTTCCGCCTGAAACTAAAGACACATCTTTTCCGCCTGGCCGGCCTAGGGTAGTCTCTCTCTATGGGTTTTTTAACTGTTTATTTATATTGAGTGGGGATTTTTAGTTAATGGGATTTTAGCACAGGTGTTTGTTTAATCTGTTTTAAATTGTATGTATTTTTGTATATTTATGGTTTTTATTCTCCCTGTGCACCGCCCCGAGTCCCTGTGGGGAGAGGGAGCGGTTAATAAATTCAGTTTTATTATTATTATTATTATTATTATAACTCCCAGAATTCCCCAGCCAGCCAAGCTGGCTGGGGAATTCTGGGAGTTGGTCCACCAGTCTTAAAAGAGCCAATTTTGCAGACCCCTGGGTTAGAGGTATTAAACTCAATTTCATTGAGGGCTGCATCAGGGTTGTGTTTGACCTCAGGGGGCTGGGGTGGGCATGGCCAGGGTAGGGCATGGCCAGCTCAACATCACTTGGAGGTGCCTGTGTGTCTGACCCAAGTGCTCTGCTAGCAAAAATGGGCTTCCAATCTCCATTTTCGACTGCTGTGGCCTCCTGCAACCCTCTGCCAGCAAAAATTGAGCTGGGGAGAGCCACATGCAGCCCTTCCGAGCTCTGTTTTTGCTGGCAGAACTACCATTGGCTGATTAGTAGGGCTGTTTCCACAGCAGCCCAGCAGGCCAGATCTACATACCTTGCAGGCGGGATCCGCCCCCCACCCCGCCCCGGGCCTTGAGTTTGACACACCTGGCCTAGGTAAATGAATTTTTGTTCCTATGGGTTCTGCAGCAGCTCCAGGGAGTGCAATGTTTTTCGCTCCTTATCTTCAGCTTTTCAAAAATGCAGAAATCATGGGGTGCCTTCAAACTGCTTTTGCAGGTTTGAGGAATGGAAAAACACAAAAGTCTTGACATGCCTGCTTCTAGAACATGCACAGCTGCTGCGGGGCCTGAATTTAGAGAGCAGGGGGACTCCTGGAAAGTCACCTTGGAACAAATGTGCAGATCTGGAGAACTTTACTTAACATTTGAAAAGCCTGGAATTAGGAACTACCTGGACGGAGGATTATTCTTTCATCCATTCCACACTTTCCAAGCTTCATGAAAGGCTATTGCAATCATTTGATCTGCTTACACAGCTCTACTGTGGTATTGTATCAGGGGACTGATTGCTGGTATATTTTAAAAGTTGGAAAGAAAAGCCATTTTCATTTTGTGTTGGAGTAGGTGTGGTGGGTTAATAAGTAAGAGAGAATATTCCAGCAGCAGAAAAAAACCACTTAAGGCAAAGAAAAGAAGAGAAGAGAGAAAAAAGGAAAGGAAAGGAAAAGGAGGAGGGGGCGATCAAATGTAGCTGATTGCAGCCAGAATAGATGCATTTTAGCGAAGTGAATCATAGGAATGACAAAGTTGGAAGGGACCATGGAGGTCTTCTAGTCCAACCCCCCTGCTCAAGCAGGAAACCTTTGTCCAGGGGTCTGTTTGTACCAGTTTTACTAATGGTTCGCTCGTGCGTGTTTGCTCTCGCACAAGCGCAATGTTTCTGTGCATGCATAGAAATGTCTAAGTGGATGGGCAGAGCCTCCCGCCGCCGCCACTACCGGTTTAGCTGAACTGGGCCAAACTGGGAGCAACCCACTTCTGCCCTTGACCATTTTAGACAGGTGGTTGTCCAATGTCTTCTTAAAAGCCATTCATTTAGGGAGACACGGGATGCAGGATTTTGCAAAAAAAATAAATAAATATCTGGATTCAATGCAGTGGTGGGTTGCCAATTTTTTTACTACCAGTTCAGAGCCTCCTGCCACAGGTACTACCGGGAGCAACCCACCTCTGATTCAATGAGTTTGGATGAGCTGGGTAGGGATGAGTTTGGATGAGCTGGGTAGGGATGTTAGTAAAGGATAGTCTCTCTGTCTATAGATTTCAAATGTATCTTTAAATGGGATTTTAGTCAATAATTTTAGCACGGGATAAATTGTTTAATTGTGTTTTAAGTTATGTACTTTTGTATT